>JAVSCE010000975.1:0-60261 GCA_032199065.1 Smutsia gigantea
AATAATTAGATTGTTCAAAGTTAAGCAGAGTTGCATATTGGGAAATATTCTTAGAGGAGGTGGGTGTTGCACTGGACAGAATGGGAGGGGATGTATTAGAAGAAACAGACGGTGAAAAAAAAATTGGGGAAGTCAGCTGGAGTCATGTAGTGATGCACTCTCATCTATCAGCCTAAAGAGGTAGGACTCTTTTTCAAGATAGAGGGATACCATTGAAGACTTCTGAGCAGGGAGGAGATGGAAAGTTTCATCCTTTAATGGAGAATGTACAGTGTGGATTGGAGTGCATGTGTTCTGAGTTCACAAAGTCTTAGAATAAAGGGGAAGACCCTTTCATTATGTGCTCCTTCCTGTCTGCCCCTCTCCCTGCAGGTGATGTTGTCCTGTCTGGCTGTAGCACACTGAGCCTGCTGACTGCCACACTGCAGCAGCTGAACTATGTATTTGAGCTGCACCTGGGACCATGGGGCCCTGGCCAGACAGGCTTTGTGGCTTTGCCCTCTCACCCTGCTGAGTCCCCCGTCATCCTCCAGCTTCAGTTCCTCTTCGATGTACTGCAGAAAACACTTTCACTCAAGGTTCTGGAGTGGGAATGGAGCAGGATGTACAAAGAGCCCAGGAGAATAGTGGAAGCAAAGGCTAGGGTTTAGGGTTGTGGGCATGGGTGCCAGAAGTCTGCAGGGCCCAGATCCAGAAGCTGTGAGAGCCTCAGGTGGCTGTGCTAAGGAAGAGATGCCAAGGAAGGGGAGATGTGCTGGGTCTCAGTGACCTGTGTTTTTTCTTTTAGCTGGTCCATGTCCCTTGTCCTGACCTCCCAGGGCCCATCAAGATTTTTCCCTTCAAGTCCCTTCGGCAGCTGGAGGTATGGGGTGGGCACTGAGGGATCCTGGTTCACAAAACCTAGCTTGAGGCAGATATTTAAGGATGGGGACAGAGGGATGGCTTCTTTTCGTTGGAGGGGCAGGCCGTTCGTCTACAGTGACGTGGCATCCACTCTTGTCCATTTAGCTTGGTTCAGGAAAGTTAAATGAACCAAGGTTGGCTTTGTTACTATTTTTCTTCAGCTCATGAGGGGAGGTGGGGTTAGGCCTCTGTCTTCTGTGAAGTTCTGTCTTCCTCCCTCCCTCTTCCACTTGCCATAGCTCCGGGGTGTTCCTGTCCACTGCCTCCATGGCCTTTGTGCCATCTACTCCCAGCTGGAGACCCTGATTTGCAGCAGGAGCATCCACGCCTTAGAGGTAAGGAGGATGCAGCATAGGCCCAGATGCCTTGTCCTGAGGAACATAGAGAACCGAGTGGACATTCCCTGTAGCCTTCCCTGCCTCCCTCCGGGCAGTGTTCTTGCACTCGCTGATGTGCTCCCGCTCCCTCTGTACCTAGCCATATATTTATGGTCACACCTGCCATATTGTACTAAATATTCCCATATCTACCTCCACCCTCTGCCCACAGTGAACTCCTCGAGGATAGGGCCCTGGGCTTTCTTTAAGTCTGCATCTCCAGACCCAGCTTTATATATGAAAAACGAATGAAGAGCTGGGTGATAGAATGCAGGCTTGATGTGGGGATTGGGTGAGAGAGGAGTTAATGGAGCACCTTGTCTCAGGAGCTGCTCTCAGCCTGTGGTGGCGATCGGTGTTCTGCCCTGCCTTGGCTGGCTCTGCTTTCTGCTGACTTCAGCTACAACTCACTGACTGCCTTAGACAGCTCCCTGGTGAGTTCCTCAGAGGAAAGGGGGTTTGGGAAGGACAGGGACTGGCCCTTCAGAAGGAGAGCCAGCTGGGTACCTGGGGGTGTCCAGTTCTCTGCTGCTTCTTCCCATCCCCCCAGCATCTTTTGTCAGCTCTGCGCTTCTTGAACCTGAGCCACAATCAAGTCCAGGATTGCAAGGGCTTCCTGACGGTGAGTACGAGCTGCCTGGCTGGGTCTGGTGTCAGTAGGTCCTCTCTCTCATCATTCTGCCCTGGTCCTCTTTTCTGAATCTGGCTTTTGCTCCCCTTGTTCTTGCCCCCTGCCAGGTGAGGCCACGTCCTGGGTGGCAGTACTGTTTGGGGGCTCAGGCTCTAGCATAAGTGTTACTTTTATAGTATTAAATGATTGTGAAGAGAATCTGATGTCACTTTAGCCCAGTGCCTAGCTCAGAAAAGGAGAGCTTTTGATGATGGTGAAGAACCCTTCTCCCACGTCTGCCTGTCACAGATACACAGCCAGACGTTCATTAGAGTGGTGAGAACAGATTTTGATTAGTAATAAACTATTGTAATAGTAATAAACTATTGCAATATCTAATCGGTACTAAAACTATTTTTATCAGTAATGAACTTTTCAGCATAAAATGAACTCAACTTCAATTTGTGCAGGGGTAACTAGGCCTTTTAAAGGGGGAGTGAGGGAGTGGGGGGGCAAAATAGCTGGGGCTTGAGCAGATTCTCTCCTTGACCAAATTCTGGTTAGTTTCTCTGAAGTCAAGGAAGTGGAAATTTATGAAAAACAGGAAGAGGGCATTGATCTTCCTGAAACCCTCTGAGTTTGTTAATTGGCAAGGTCAGGCTCCTGCCTCCCATGGAGCCTGGGAATTGGGCCCTATCTTCAGGTGTTGGATGAAGTAAACCAAATTTTTCTGGCAGCCTTGAGTATTTTTAGGCAGGAATGTAAGGTGGCTGGAATTGTCATCCTAGGGCTCTGGCCTTGATTAGAAACTGTGCTAGTGCTTGTTCAAGTCTTATAATCTGGTGGGTGGAGCTGTGGTAGGAATCATTTTTGCTGACAGTATGCAGTCTGTATATGCCAAGGTTGAGGCCTGGTCGAGAAGAGGGTTCAGAGGAGCCTGGCTGGAGTTTGGTCAAGGAGGGAATCTTTGTCACCATCCCCTCTCAGGACTTGTCTGAGCTCTGCCATCTGGACATGTCCTATAACCACCTGCATGTGGTGCCAAGAATGGGACCCTCGGGGGCTGTTCTGGGGACCCTGATACTTCGAAGCAATGAGCTCCAGAGCCTGCATGGTGAGTGGGGGCGGTGGTGGGGCAAATGTGGAGGGGAATGGGGGCAGTGTGAGACTCAGGGTGGCCCTGACCCTTGTGCCTCCAGAGCCTCAGAAGATGTGGGCTCTGAGATGCCCAGGCTGGTCCTTCTACTGTCCCCTCCCCACCGCCCCTCCACCTGCTTACTCACGCACTGCCCTTCCTTGCTCTTGCCTTGCCCTAGGCCTGGGGCAGCTGCGGAACCTGCGGCACCTGGATGTGGCATACAACCTGCTGGAAGGACACAGGGAGCTGTCACCACTGCAGCTGCTGACTGAGCTCCGCAGGGTGAGACCCGGCCGCTTCAAGGGCCTGAGCCAGTTTTGTGCCCTCTCCTCCCAGGCTGGCGTGGCCAGTGCTCTTCCTCACACAGGGAGGCCTGAGGCTGACCTCAGTCTCCTCTTCCTGCCCCTCAGCTCCACCTGGAGGGGAACCCCCTGTGGTTCCACCCTGCACACCGAGTGACCACCGCCCAGTACTTGTCACCCCGGGCCAGGGATGCTTCTGCCGGTGTGAGTGCTGCTTTTCCTGGGCCCACGCTGCTCCGCCTTTCCTGCCCCATCCTGCCACCACCCTATAACCTCTTGCCTGTCCCCACTCTGTCCCTAGGTGAGGGGTCAAGGCACTTGTCCCCCTGCTTATCATGTAGTACCACCCACTGAGCCTAGGGGTCCTACCCCCAGTTTGGACTCCCCCTCCCCTGGGCATGTGCTCCCCACCAACACTGCCCCCTCTTTATCTTTGCTCAGTTCCTTCTGGATGGAAAGGTCTTGTCACTGACTGACTTTCAGGTTAGTGTGGAAGAAGTAAAGGATTGATATGGGAGGACATGAGGGGAGGGCCCTAGCTGAGGGAAATGAGGGGTTCACAGGGTAGGGTCTTCCTGTCAGTTGGAAAGTAGGGCCCCTTGGCTAGCTTGGGCAGGGCAGAGGTGCGCCTCTTGCTCTGACCTCTCTCTTTTTGTTGTCACACGCCAGACCTCCACATCCTCTGAGTTTAGCTCCACGGCTCCGCCTCTGCCCTGGCTGGCTGGGAGTACCGTAGAAACGTCAGGTGGCCCTGACTTGAGTGACAGCCCCTCGTCAGGGGGCATTGTGGCCCAGCCCCCACTTAGTAAGGTCAAGGTAAACAGTGTCCTAGGCTGCCTTGTGCCTGGGGTTGGGTCCTTTTATGGGGGCTGTGGGTCGTCAGTGGGCTGGGAATAGGCAGGCTTATCCTTGCCTATGGGTGGGGTGTTTTGCGGAGGTGGGATGGGCTGCCATGGACGCTGGGTGGGAAGCCCTGACTTTCTTAGAACGTTGTCCGTCTCCCTGACCTCAGAGCCGAGTCCGTGTGAGGCGGGCAAGTATCTCAGAACCCAGTGATACGGACCCAGAGCCCCGGACTCTGGACCCCTCCCCGGCTGGTAAGTCAGCACGAACCTTCTGTCCCTTTGCCCCAGTCCAGTGCTCTCCAGCCTTCCAGTTAGGAGGAATTTTATTTTTGGTGGGGTGGAGCATTGTAGAGGACCTCTTAGTCTTTCCCCTTTCCTTTTAGTCTGAGGAAAGGAGAAGAGACCTCTCCTTGGCAGTATTTTCCAAAGTGGTTTTCAAGGAACATTAATTCTGTGGGATGTCAAAAGATCACAAAATGGAAGGATGCCATGGCCAGACTAGTGTGGGAAACGCTAGGTCAAACGAAGTTGATTAGGTGTCCTTCCTCCAGGGCACACAAGGACCTTACATACAGTGCTGTGTATTGGGACTCTCACAAAGCAGCATGCGCTGTGCAGGGCTGAATCACACGGGACTGGTGCTCCATGGAACACACTTCAGACGTGCTGCTGAGAGAGCCTTTAGCCTCTGATCGCACACCCTTTCACTTCGTCCTGAGGAGCACTCGCAGGAGAGGCTGGGTCATCGGGGTTGGGGTGGGCACGGGCTCGCTAAGCTGTGTGCCCCTCCATCTGCCCAGGACGGTTTGTACAGCAGCACCGGGAACTTGAACTCATGAACAGCTTCCGGGAACGGTTTGGTTGTGACTGGCTGCAGTATAGGAATCACCTGGAGACCTCTGGGATCCCTGCTCTGGCTCCCTCCAAGACCCCTGCTCTCAGCACACTGACCCCAGATGCCCTGAGTCCAGAGGCCACACCTGAACCTCTGCCTGGCGAGAAGGAGGCCCTGCCAGAAATGGCAGAGGAGGTCAGGGTGCTGCTGGGGCCACAGGAGGAAGAGGAGATGGAGGAGCAGGGAAAAGGGGCAGAAGGAGAGGAGGAAGGGCAGGAGCAGAATGAAGTGGAAGGTGTGTGCGCACTGGTTGTGGGGAAGTTGGGCCGGTGATGGTGGCATGTCTGGGAGCATTAGGAAAACCCATCTGTGGGGTGGCTGACCCCTTTTGGATGGAGGGCTGCCCCATGGTCAGGCAGTGTCTTGGGTACCTTTCCCTGCTTACAGGGTCCCTCCATTGGTCTCTCCTCAGTGGAGCTCTGTCGCCCCATATTGGTGTGTCCCCTGGAGGGCCCAGAGGGCATGCAGGGCAGGGAACGCTTTCTCCGGGTCACTTCTAGCCGCCTCTTTGAGGTGGAACTCCAAGCAGCTCGAACCCTGGAACGGTTCGAGCTCCAGAGTCTGGAGACAGCTGAGGTAGAGCCTGAGACCCAAACCCAAAGACAAGCAGTGCCCGAGGTGAGTTGGGGACTGGGGCTCTGGAAGAGGTGCTGGGCTTTTTGCAGAAGCCCTCTGATGACCTGGCTGATGGGTGCCAGGCGCTGGGCTGTTTGTTTCCCACAATCTCTGGATGGCACTTGGAGATGAGGAGGGGAACTGTGGGGGCAAAGGCATGGGCTGAGGGGTAGGGCTTCTGGGCTAGAGCATGGATGTCAGCAAAACCATTTCAGTGGAGTCCAAAACTGTTGTTTTCCTACACTCCGCATAACCCTAATCTCTGTGACCCACCCTCACTCTTTTTTACCTAGTTCCCCCTCTTCCTTGGCAGGGCTTAGATTTGCCCTCCAGTGCTCCGGTCCTTGTTCTGCGCTTTTCGTACATTTGCCCTGACCGGCAGCTGCGTCGCTATGCCGTGCTGGAGCCTGATGCCCATGCAGCTGTCCAGGTGATGGGGCCAAGAGCAGGGGCCCAGGGTGCGGGGGAGATGGGGAGGCTGGGGCCCTTTGGCTCATGGCTGCGGCCGCCCAACCTGTTTCAGGAGCTGCTTGCTGTTTTGACCCCAGCAGCCACCACAGCTCAGCGTCAGCTTGGGGAAGTGAGGGACCTGCTGGGGGGCAGACTCCAGTGTCTACGTTGTGGCCATGAGTTGAAGCCAGAGGAGCCCAGGTTGGGACTGGACAGTGAGGAAGGCTGGAAGCCTCTGTTCCGAAAGACAGGTGCAAGCCCTGCCCTTGACTTCCCTGCCCAAGCTGAGTGGAAGATGGCTTTGAGGGAGGGAGTATGGAGGCGGAGCCCCAGGGAAGAAAGGAGCGGGGACCCCCTTCTCTGCCTGGCAGAAAAATAAAACCATCTGCCTGTTAAATTTACAAAAAAATAAAAGAAGAAACAATTACATCCTTTTTATTTTTAAAGGTCAGGAAATAAAATCTCTGGAACTGTGTTTAAACATACTCTTTTTAAAAATCTAGAAGGCTTTTACCCCTTTTTTTTGGCTAATGTTTCAGCCTAAGGAGCCCTCACCGCAGTGTGGGGCTATAGGCTGCCCTCTGAGTGAGTTTCACTGTTGAGTAAGATGCTCTGGGAGCTGGCCTGGGTCGTCCTTCCTTGACTGACCTTGTAAGCTGCTTGATACTAGGTAGTGCCTCATGGCATTTCTTCACATTCTTTTCTTTAACACTAGAGATTTTTCCATTGTGGACTAATCAAAAAGCATTGTCTTTGAAGACACCGAAAGAAGAAGAAATTTTTTCTTTGTTCGGCATTATGCTTTTATTTTTTTTTTAATTGCTATATAGTTTATACACAATATTATATTGGTTTCAGATGAACAACTTAGTGTTTCATCAGAGAATGAAATATTCTTGATAACATCTGTGTTGAAATGCATGACTTCTGTTAGCTATTTTTCCCTTCTTGGCTGTAGCCGGAGCAGGGGTTTATTTAGAAAATGGCCCTCTGTCTGTTCTCCACCCTGAACTTATGGCGGCTGCAGGCCCCAGAGGCCCAGGGACACAGTGTGTGCGGTGGAAATAGCCCTGCTCTCTCCTAGACCCATCTGTGCTCCATGGGGTCCCGTGGCCCCTATGGTCCCTGTGGCGGGGCATTGTTACTGAACATTCCCGTGTGCTATATTCTCCCTTATTTGAGCTTCGGTCACCTCGTCTCAAGAGGAGAATAGACTTGCTCTGTGGTTCTGTTAGATTTAAATGTAACCAGAAGGCACCAGACACAGTGCCTGATACAAAACAAAGGTCCTCCATAAATGGTAGTTGCCACCGCTAACCCCCTGCTGTACAGTTTGGGCTGAGGGTCTCAGTTACTGGATCTTTGCTTTCCTCATTTGCAAAAAGAGATAGGGAGGGTTTTGAGACTATTGTCAGAGGATCTAGCACATGCCCAGGACATTGTAGCTGCTCAAAGGATGATTCTTCTCTCGTTGCTGATTTACATTCTGGATTTCTTACCTGATTCTTTTCACTCACCCTGACAGTTCTGTAGATAGATGCAATCATCATCCCCATTTTAGAGATGAGAAACCAGGGATGGAGAGCTTAGGTGATTTGTCATAGTTGCTTAGATTACAGCCTTTGAGTGTTGGAGGCTGGGATTGGACCCAAACCTGGCACCCTGCCTTCCCAGTCTGTTGATGCAGGCCTTCAGACATTGCTGGTAGAGATTGGGGTACAGGAAGAGCCCAGAGCTGTAGGAGGGGATCAGAGGGCCCGGTTGAGTTTAGCTTTCTGAGCAGGCGTACAATGGGGGGGATGTATTTCGAGGAGGTGTGGCCATGGGTTTGGGTTTGCCCATCCCTCACTGGGATGGGACAGAGTGGTTAGCAGCCGGGCCTGCTGAGGGAGTTGGTGGGTTGAGAATGCTGGGTAGCGTATGAAGTGGAGATGGGGGCCCAGGTGAGCCTGAGAGTAGGTGGCGAGCATTATGAGCATGTGGTGGGTTGCGGCACTGTGTGTGGAGTTCACTGAGACTGTGGCCATCCCTCCCTCCAGAATGTCCTGCTGTTTGTCCAAACTGTGGTAGTGATCACATGGTTCTTCTGGATGTGAGAGCCCCCACCAGCG
Organism: Smutsia gigantea; assembly: GCA_032199065.1. Classification (NCBI taxonomy): domain Eukaryota; kingdom Metazoa; phylum Chordata; class Mammalia; order Pholidota; family Manidae; genus Smutsia; species Smutsia gigantea. Next base: position 8,247 of record JAVSCE010000975.1, read on the forward strand.
AGCAGAGACAGGGAGAGCAGTTGCCAGCCCCTTTGCAGTCCCCCAGCACTGTCCCTGACCCTCCTGGCTACAGCGACCACAGGACCAGGGCCAGTAATGCCCTGTCTCAGGCACCAGTGTCTCATGACTGCCGAGGTTGGAGCCTCAGTCCCTGTGAGTATCAGTGAAATAAGGCAGGGGTGGTGTTGGGTCGGGGAAGGGGCTCTGGTGGGTGGTGAGATGGGGCTGTGGCAGCAGGGTGGGCTGACAGCCCACCACCCCCAGCCCCCGAGTGCTGTGGCCTCCGCTCTGTGGACCACCGACTCCGGCTCTTTCTGGACGTTGAGGTGTTCATTGATGCCCAGGAGGAGTTCCAGTTCTGCATCAAGGTCTGTGCCATCCTGGCCCTGCCCCGTGCCCCTCCCTGGCCAGGGTGCCCGGTTGTTTCCACCTCAGCCATCTGTGTCAGAGCAGTCACTCTGGGACCTCCAAGTCTGGCTTCTAGGTTGAACTCCCATCAGCTGCTTGCAGTGTGGCTGTGGACACATTCCTTGCTATCTGAGTCTAAGTCATTGCCCCATTACAATGGGGACAAAAATACCTACCTCACAGTATGGCAGCATCAGCGAGAGCTGAGTTTGTAAGTACCTCAATAATGGGACCTCCTGTGACTATTGTAAAAACATGATGTTCCTGGGCCCTCTTTGTTAGGCACCTAGCGTTTGCAGGCCATAAGGCTCTAGAGTAAATCAGCCTTGCCCTCCACCTCATATTGTGGTGTGAGAAACAATGATCATGTGATGTGAAGGTGCAAGAGTCAGGCTGAGGCCCTGGAGGGGCGTCTGATGCAGCCTCAGCAGGCCAGGGAAGCTTCCCCGTCCTGAGAAGGTGATGGATAGGCAAAGTTACTGAGGAGGGAGGACAAGGATGGCCCAGGAAAAGGAAGCGGCAAACGCACGGAGGCCTGGGAGAGGAGTTGGTGGGGAAAGCTGCCCATGATTGGGGCAGCCAGAGTGTGCGGCTGGATGGGGGCAGGTGCTCCCAGAGGAGTGTGAAGAGATGGGACGGGACCAGGTCAGGAGCAACAAGTGTCTGCCAAGGCGTTTGAACTTGACCCCAAGGGCCCCAGGAGCCACTGAGGGATTGGAAGCAGGGGAGTGGTGACTGGTTTTATGTCTTAGAGCAGCCAGTCTAGCAGAGTGTGGAGGGGTTGGAGGGGCACGATGAGAGGCAGGGGAACCTGCTAAGAGCCTGCTGTGTGTCTGAGAGCAGGTGGGGGCGGTGGGAAAGAGAGCATGGTGGGTGGAGAGGCTGGGATGGGTGAGCAGTGGGGAGGGTCACCAAAGGTGCTGTCACAGGTCATCAGATCTCAGGGAGCAACCTTCCTAGTTTTCTCTTCCTGTTTCTCATCAACTTCCTCTTCCCCTTAGGTGCCGCTGGTGGTGTCAGGCCTCCCTGGGGAATTTCTGTGTCTTGTGGTTGTGTCTGACCACAGGCTTTACATGTTGAAGGTGACAGGGGAGATCAGGTGAGTTAGCGGGGTGATGGTCAGGGACGAGTCGGGCTCCCTGTGGGTCTCACTCCACTCTCACTCTTTTCCACGGCTCTGCCCCTCACTCTCTGCAGCGGGCCTCCAGCTAGCTGGCTACAGCCAATGTTGGCTGTTCCCCTGCATGATCTGAGAGGCATTGAGCTGGGCCTGGCAGGGCAGAGCCTGCGGCTGGAGTGGGCAGCTGGGGCAGGCAGCTGTGTCCTGCTGCCCCGAAATGCCAGGCTTTGCCGGGCCTTCCTAGAGGAGCTCACTGGTGAGAGAGGGAAGGGCGAGGGGAGGGAGGGCAGGGTGGAGGCCGAGGGGTCACACTTCCCCATGTCTGGTGTCCACAGTGGAGGCAGAGAAGTAATGGGCCTCATCCCTTGTAGAAGTTTCTGAGATCTAGAAATACGGAGCATGGAGAGTATTGAGAGGTGGAGAGGTTGGGGTAGAAGAGGTGGAGTCTTTGAGGGTTCCCTGTCCCTGGCTGGCTCTTTCCAGGTGTCTTGCAGTCTCTGCCCCCAACCCGAAGGAGCAGTGTCAGGACCACGGAGGAGGAGGTGACCCCAAAGCACTGGCTCTGGTGAGTCAATAGGAGGCCGGGGCTGGGATTGGTGCCTGGATGGCCCCTCTTGGAGCACAGGCCCTCTCTCCACAAGCCCCAGGCACGGATGGGCCCTGAGTGCTTGGGCTGCCAGCTGTCCCCATGCCCACACCTCCTGACGCAGGTCTGCTCCTTCCTCCCTGCTCTCCCCACCTCCATGTACTGCCCACTCCTCCCCCCAGGCCATTGCTGGAAAGAGACTTTTCCTCAGAGCCTCCCCGGTTCTTCTACCTCCGAGTGTTCCTGGTGGAAGGTGAGGCCTCTTCCCCATCTTGTCTTGGGCCCTCCAGTGCCTCTACGTGCCCTTGTAGCAATTCTCAGTGCCTGGAATCTGGCTTCCTCTCAGTGTCTGGCATACCTAAATGGCAGCCTCGGTGTTCCTGGCATCTCTGCGTGGGACTGGGAGGTGCCCTGGGTCCTCAGTTGCTCAGGAGAACTTTGCTTTCGGCTACAGGCTTTCTGTGAAGTGGAGCAGGCTGGGTTTGCTCCGCCTCATCCTGTCAGAGGCGGCGAGTGAATCCTCTTCCTGGGTGGAGTGGGTGGTAGGGCAGGTTCCCTTTGTCTTGGGCTTCAGGGATTTGGGAGAATAGAGATGCCTGGAGTCTGGAAAAGGGAGGGCCTTGGCCCGGATACTTCAGTGTGGCCCCTCAGAGTGTGGTTTACTCCTCTTGAGCAGTGCCGGCATGCTGGCCAGGGACGGGCTCCTCCGTGGCCTTCCGCTCTGGGCTTCCCCGTCTCTTTCCTTCCAGGCCCTGCAACTTGTCCTGTGTCCCTGCTGCTGACTCTGTCCACCCTGTACCTGTTAGAGGAGTACCCTGCAGGGCCCCAGGCAGAGCCCCCTCTTCCAGCAGCATCTGGCCAAGCCTCTGGGAAGGCTCTGCCCTCGGGGCCGGGCCGCTCCGTGAGCGCCAGGGAGCAGCGGCCCCTCAGCAGCCTGAGCTCGGTGCTGCTCTATCGCCAGGCCCCGGAGGACCTGAAGCTGGTCTTCTACGATGAGGTGTGAGAGAGAGGGTGTGAGTGTGAGTGTGAGTGCGTGTGATGGGAGCCGAGGTGGGCAGGGTGGGAAATGGGCTAGGAGGGCTGGAGTTGGGGGGGTGTGAACTTGCAATGGGCAGTCATGGTGGAGGAAATGCAGAGAAGTAGGATACAAGGAACTAGGGGGCTCACCGGGTTTGGACGAGCAGCAGCTGGGGAGGGAGGGAGATGGCTGCTGGCAGTGGGAGCCTCCCAGGTTTGGAGCCCTGCCTTGTGTTAGCTGGAAAGCCTTTGGTGAAAGGCCTGGCAGCTAGGAGTGTTGTTTGGTGGGGCCCTGTGTGCCAGCCATTTGCACTTCACAACCTCCATGTGAGGAGGTGCTGTTATCCTAGATGAGGAAACTGAGGCTTGGGAACATTAACTAATTTGCCCAGGTCACAAATGGTAGAGCCAGGAATTGGACTCCAACTGATTCCTTGGAATTGACTCCAGAACTTGTATTCTGCAAACCAGGGAGGATAAAGAACCAAGGTAGTAAACGTGGAAGCCCTTAGGATCTTCAGCTTCCTGGGAAGTACTGATTGGGTCCTGTTTAAAAAGCTCAAAGTCAGGATCTTCGGGGAATGACACAGACTTGGGAAAGGAGAGGCCATGCGCCAGGGAGGGGCAGCAGGTCCTCTCCAGCACCTTCCCTCCCTCTGCTCTGTGTGACCCTCTGTGAGCCTCCCCTCACTACTGCTTGCATTGCCAGGTGTCCCGGCTGGAGAGTTCTTGGGCACTCCGTGTTGTGTGTCAGGAGCAGCTGGCGGCCCTGCTGGCCTCAATCCGGGAGCCCTGGGAGGAGTTGTTTTCCATTGGACTCCGGACTGTGACCCACGAGGCTCTAGACCTTGACCGGTGAGGCTTCCCAGGAGGCTGCAGATGGTCTCTCCAACTCTGGCTGAGAACTTCTCCAGCCTTTAGGCGCTGGCCTGTGAGACCCCATAGGACCCATGGCTCAAGGGAAGGCTGAGAGAAGTGATCTGGCCTCTGGATGATCTGGCCCGAGGGGCAGGCCAAGGGGTCAGTAGGAAGGTTTCTTCTGTACTTTTTCTCAGGTTATCAATAAAGTGGTTGCCGTTCCAGATGTAATGGGTGTGCTTACACGTGTCATTCATGAGGCCTGCCATTCCACTGCCTCTTCCCACAGAAAGTGCCCTGTCCATAGCTCTTCCTCCACGGGCAGCCCAAGCAGCCTTACAGGTACTGAGACCCCATCTCCATCACTGCTCTGCCCCAGCTGATGGGACCAAGTAGGACTCCTGACCTGCGGGTACCAGTCCTCAGCCGGCCGCACTTGTCATGTGGCCCGGCATGGAAACCACTGCCTAACAAATAGCTGGGCCAGTTCAATTCTACTTGCTGGAATTACAGTTGGGAACTAATGGGTTTTCAGGCCTTTGGCAGTGGGAGCTGAATGTGAGAGGGTGTCTGGGCAGTGGATGTGTGCCGGTGGCCTTTGGAGGGAGGGGTTGGCAGCTGCTGGCCTCCGCTTTTGCCTCTTTCTCTCAGCGCTGCCTCCCTTAGCCCGGTGGCCTGGTTGGGTTGATCGTGCTCCTGTACCTCTGCCTCCATGGCCATGGTGATCCGTTCAGGAATGCCCGTGTGACTGGGTTTGACCTACCAAGGCCCGTCTGGCCTTTGGCTGGAGAACCAAGAAAGAGGTAGGTTTCCGCCAGGAGTGTTGCTGAGAGGATAGGCCTGGGGCTGCTTGCCATGAAAGGAGAGCTTTCCTGAAAGTGGAGCCAGGAGAGAGGAAGACAAAGACGAGAGAGCGGGAAGGGCCGGTATGGGGTGTCTTTGGAGTCCCTGGGTCCAGTTGTGCCGGGAGGCAGATACCCCTGCAATGTTAGGTTATGTGAGCTGCAGGAGACCCCTCCTTTTCTTTTTTCTTTTTTCTTTTCTTCTCTCTCCCTCTTTCTCTTGAAAGGTGTGGTGAGATGTTAGGCGAAGTATTAACTAATTCCTGGGTGATTTTTTTTCACCCCTCCCAGTTGAACTGGAGAGAGCAAAGATGCCACATCTTTAGGTTTGAAGTGAAAGGGCTAAGCAGTAAGAGATTTAAAAGAGCTCTACAGTGGGGAGAGGGGAGGATTTTTAGAGAAAAGCGTTAGAAGCAGTGTAGGAACAATTTCCCTTGACACTGGGGAGCTCTCAAGGTGGGGGGGTCCCTGTGCTGTGTTCCCTGGCTGGAATTAGAACAGTGACCTGTCTGGTGCTCCCCATGCAGCCAGGGCAGATGGAGATGACCGTTTGGAAGGACCTGGCAGGGGAGAGCTGGTGACGGTTGCCCAGATTTCTCTTGACTGGAGAAAGGCAGGGGCCCAGAGGTTCACATGGCCCCCAGTGGGGCACGGAATTCTGCTGGGAGTGTGCTGGGATCGTGGCAGGAGGGACAGCAGGAAGATGGGCTAGGCCCAACTCCCAAAAGGGGATGTGACCAAATTAGATTTGAATTGACTGACTTTAAACCACTGATTGGGATGAGTTCACTTGAATGTTACCAGATTAACTTTTCTGTTGCTTAGAAGTGGGGGCTTCTTACAAGAATAAAGTTGCATTACAGAGAAAAAGTTAACACATTTTTGCATCCCCAAATTTGGAGGACTGCTGTGTTTCTGGAATTCCTGTCTGTTACCATTGGAAAGGGCATAGAAGGGTTTGGAAGGTGTGGACCCAGAGAGTGAGGGGGATGGTTTCTTTATGGTGGACTGGGGTTACTCCAGGTGAGGTCTCCAGGGAGGTGGGGAGGGGTAGTAGGCTGGAGAAGACTTAAATCACACTGGGGTCCACTTCTTCCCTTGACCCAGCCAACCCTCTGCAAACCCTGGGGCCTAGGAAGATGGAATCATGTGGGAAAGAATCAGTGCCACTGGAGGACAGTCACTCAGCCTCAGGGCTGCTCATGAAGGACTGGAAGTACTATAGGCCCCTGGATTCTGACAAGAAGAAACTGTGAGGCCCTAGGTGGGAGAAGGCTCCGAGGTCATTGGGGTCCACCCATAAGCTCTTGCCTCTTCTAACCCCTGTATGGATCAGCATTGTTCCGGGCCTAAAACATGTTCACATATCAATTCATAAGTACACTGAATGGATGTATTTATTTATTCCTTCGCTTAACAGAGATGAATAGGACACAGGCCCCACCACAAAACATCAGAGCATGTCAGGGTAGGAGGGGTTCCCAGTGGCTCATAATGTACCTTCTCTGGGCCAGGACTGCTAGGAAGGGGTGGTGAAGGGGCCAGTACTTAAAGCTCCCTTGAAGATTTACAGAGTAATACCTCTAAATAAGGATGAAGGTACTAATCTTAGCAGCCATAGCTTAGCGAGCCCTTTCTATGGTCCATGCATTGTTTAAACAACTGATCTTCCCAAGTGTTCCTACACTCCTCTGATCACAAGATACAGAGCCAGTTCAAGGAAAGAGCCCTCAGTGTATAGATGTGACCTAGACCTGGAAGACTGGTGCTGAGGCCCCAGAGATGGGTTTCTCCTGCTTCTTGGATCCAGATGGTTTTTCTCTTTCCATTCCCCAGCAGGGCCCCCATCTGGTCTGGTGGGAGAGAGGGGAGGAAATGGTATGAATCTCAGAACCAGCCAAAATACTGGCCAGGGTGGAGGTCACCAAGGGACCTGCAGGAGGGGTGGAGGGGCCCAGAAAGGACTGTGCAGAGGTTCAGAAAATAAGTTCACCCAGTTCTGTTTTGCTTGGAGCTGGCCTGAATTTTTAATTGAAGCAAATTAAAATTTTAGTTCAAAAATATTAGTCCGCTTTCTTGGCAGTGCACACACCCCTTCCCCATCTGCAATTCACCATCTGCAAAGAAGAGCTGATGCGGGAAGGCTTCCCCAGCCTCTGGCCCAGAGCTGCCTTTGATAGGGGCCAGGCCCATTTACAAGCGCTTCCTCAGAAGCCCCATCAGCTCAAGGTCCACCTAGGGAGAATAATGCCCGGTCACCTTAGGGTGATTTGGAAACAGTGTGAGGCTGAGACAGTTGAAGAGGAGCTTCTTGCATTTCTTTGGGCCTAAGATCTCCGTGAACATCTTTGTTTTCTTTAACAATTCAACGAAGTCTTCTGCACGCAGTCCTGTGAGCGCTGTTTCTTCGGTGACCCAGAAGAGAGAGGTGCTGATGTTGCCTGCGAAGGAAGTGTTGGAGGGTGCGGCCGTCACCACTCCTGGAAATGTCTGGCGCTGGAGAAAGGGCCAGGATGTCCCTTCTCAGACCCTGCTGCATGCAGAGTGCATGGGACCACTTGGCCGCTGACCCTTGTGCACGGATGTCAGTCACCAAGAACCTGCCTTTCACCGCCTGGACTGTCTCCAGAGATAACTTGTCCATTCAGTCTGGCCTTTCCCCTCCCACAAATGCTTATTGATGGTCTGCTGGCTTTGAGCTTGCTAGCAGTCGGGGGCCCCAGGCAGCAGAGAGAGAGAAAGGAATAATTTCCCTGAAACTGTACATAACACTATGCTCCATTTTCTGTAGAAAGAGGGTGGGAGAGGATACAATATATATATTCATGTTTGCTTCTATTTGTGTGAATTCTAGAAGGATAAAGAGTGGTGGGAGACGATGAGAGCAAGGCAAAAGGGCAGGGAGAGTATTTGTTTTTGTAACTTTTTATTTAAAAATATTTTAAAACCCTCTGAATGTATAACAATTCAAAAATAATACTTGAAAATTTAGATGAGGCTCTGGGATGGGGGTGGGAGGGTCGGTGGCCGAACTGAGTGGTATAAATATTGATTCTTAAACAAGACTTCCAAAGTGGAAGGTGGGTCAGCTTGACAGACCATCTCTGAGCCATTTCACATGGAGTGAGGGCGCCAGTTTGCTCCTCCTCCTGCTGGGATTCTGCAGTGGCTTCTGAGAAGGCCCTGCCTAGAGGGGCTGGCTGTGTCTGGACTTGGCAGCTACAGTTTTGTGTGTAAAGCTTTGCCAGTCTCTAGATGAGAGCAGTATCTGCATCTCCCTGCTCAAGAGTTCGGGTGGTGGTCATATGCAAAAGGCACAGTGGATTTAGATCAAAACATCCAGGGTAATGCCTTAGTTTTGCAGCTCACTAGTTAATCACGGGCAAGTAACTTGCCCTTGCTGATCCATGGCACCTTCAATGTACAGCAAGGGGCTGAGACCAGTCAATAATTTACCTAGTTAACAAAATTGTTGAGTGCGATAATGTACATGGAAGTGCTGTGTGAGCCATAAAGCATAAAATGAACGCTCATTAAAAAACCCTGCATGTTGGTATTACAGTTTTTGTTGCCTAGAAATGCCCTTTTTAATCAGAAGAGGGAAAGCCTGCATCTGACTGCCCGTGTGTTTAAGAGCAGATATTTCTCCAGTGTGCTCTACTGCTGGGGATGTGAGCAAGCCATGGCATGTCTTTTCTTGGCCCATCCTTTGTCATTTGATCATCTTAGACTCATGACTTCTCTGTCCTCCACAAAAACATTCTTCAGTTTATTAGTTACTATAATTACTTTTGCACTTGCCTTCAATTTTGCAGACATTTATTGCAGAGTTCTTGAAGTGTGCCAGGCTCTTGTATGACAAGGTGGGGGTAGAGTAGAAGGATGAATCAGATATGCTCCTGCTTTCCAGGAGCTTACAGTCCAGTGAGGAGTGGAAAAAGGTATCCTGGAGCTGCGTCCTGAAGATATGGGGAAGATTACAGTAGAGAAGTATCACCATAATGGCCGTTTGCTGGTCTTTGTACAAATCGTTTAATTGACATTACCATACTCAAAACAACCCTGAAGGAAGGGTTGTACACCTTACAGGTGTATGTCTTACAGGTGAGGAAGCTGAGGCTCAGGTTAAGAAAGGTGGTTCTCACCAAGGGGATGCTGGGTTCCAAACTCAGGACCTCTGTGTTTTCCCTAAGCCATATTGCCTCTTAGACCTTCTAGAATGCCTACCCAGGTTCATATCTAATCACTGTAAATCTGTCCCCTTGTGACAGCAGGTTCCAGTGATGCCACATCCTACAGAAAAACACCCAGATCCTTAGCACCCAAAGGTCCATGCAGATCTCTGCTACTAGGCCTTTCCTGCCCCCTTCCGCCTGGAATGCACTTCCCTCCCCTGCTTTCCCAACACACCCCTAGTTGCATGCTGAGTCTTTGAATCCTTTAGGTCTTTGTTTAATTGTCCTCTCCTCCTAGAGCACAACCTTATGTTTGCCACCTGAATGTTCTCTGTAACTCTGCTATCCTTCCGTGGCACCTGCTATGTTTTGTAATTACAAAGTTATGTGTTTGCTTGTTTATTAGTCTATAAGCTGCCCAAAAGCAGGAACCATATCAGGTTTTTTCTCGTATGTATACCTCACACCTGGTAGAGTACAGAGAGAGTGTATGGGTCTCAGTTTTACACACTTGGGTATGCATGAAATACTACTTTGAAACATTTTCAAAACAACCTTTTATTCAGGCCTCCATCCCCTGGGGTTGGCAGGACTCACTGAGCTCAAACTCCCCACCCCCTTCCCCCACCCCATGCTGGAGGAACCACCTTCTGCTTAGCGGGCTGGGGGGGCAAAGGAGCTGCTCCTCCACCCTCTCCTTAACTTCTGGCCAAGATACTGTGTCTCTTGCTAACCCTTTTTTTTTCTTTCTCTGCAAACCTCTCTGTTTCTTGAGACTTTGGCTCTGGGTAAACAAAGGGCAGAAAGGCTTGCAGGCTTCTTGACTTACCCATTCCTACAAAACAACAAAATTCAAAGGAGGCTACCTGCTTGGGTGGGGTTGGAGGAGAGTAAAAGGACAGAGACTTGTGTCAAGATGTCATCCTAGCCACAAATGAATCCGAACATCTGGAGCTGAAAGGTGGGCTCTGTAGCGGTGAGCGAACCTTCAGGGACAGGTGGTGCTCCCCTGAGATTGGATTTGTGTCTAAGTCAAGTCCAGGTTTACATATAGATTATGATGTGATAAACCACTGCAGAACAACAATAGTAAATAAGAATGACATTTATTGAGCACCCATTCCATGCCAAGCATTGAACTGGTATTTTATATATAGCATCACTAACTGCACAGTCTGGGCTCTTTCTCAATGTCATGTTACCTCTCTTATAAAAATAAGGTCTCAGTCACCACGAGGCAAGTCAATAGCAAATGGCACTGAGTGCTCAGCTCTGGGGAGCAGGGAGGAGGTACTCTTGGCAAGAGGGAATTCCAGGCCAGTTTAAGAGCAACCGGGGGCTACCTGAACATCCTAGCACCTTCCAGAAACTCTTCAGCCTGCTAAACTAGGATTACAAACACAAAGATTAGGCCATTGGCCAAGGAGTGTCAGAAACTACCCTGGTCAAAATAAAGGCTGTTTGGGATCTGTTTATGAATTTGCATGGCTGGTATCTTCAATTTGGCTGGAATACTTACTGCCTTTGTAAGTGTAAACCAACTTGAACTAATTTTATGTAGATGTAATTCACATTGTTCATACTGCCAGTTACCTGAGGGCTTTTGGCACTTGTGTCTCTTAGATTTGTGGAAGTATTGAAACTAGCTGACATTTATTGAACATTTACAATGTGCCAGGCATTGTTCAAGTGCTTTGCATGGATCGACTCTCTTGGGCCTCTCAACAAACCTGTTATCATCATCATGTTAGAGATTGGAAATCTGGGACCCAGAGAGGGAAAATAACTTGCTCAAGGTCATGCAACGGTCAGGTGGCAGAGCTGGGCTATGAATACGCAGGCTGCTTGGCTCCAGATGTCATTCTTGACCATCTCCCTATATGGCAGCAAAGATGCATCCTCCTTAAAACACTCATCTGGGAAGTTAGTGGTATATTTCGGCTTGTGGTCATGGCTTGGCAGGTTCAACAGTTGTGGGAGGGCCTCAAGACATGGTGGTGGGAGGCAGGGGACACTGTGATATATGTGGACAAACTTTAGACATGAAGCCAGAGGTCCCTGGGTTCAGTTCTTGGCCATGCTGCCTACAGGCCTTGGACCATGGGCAAGTCACTTAAACTCGGTGAGTCTTGTTTTTCTCACCTGTCAAATACGATTAAGGCCCTCTACCTCACAGGGTGGATGTGAGCTTATGAAAATATGAATATCAAAGTGGGTTTGTAAACTGGAAGGCACTACCCAAATTTAAGGTAGTGAAGTTATCTATTGTGTTACTAAGGTTAAAGGATGGAGATGGTGAGGAATGACAGTGATGAGAGAGGCAGGGGCTGCCCAGGCCTGCTAATGAGATGGTCATTCTCTTGCATGCTCTCTGCCAGCTCCCTGATATTGCTACTGCTAATGGCTGGGACTTGCTTAGCCTGTGCTCTGAACTCAGAGCTCACTTCCCTGATTCTATCAGTCAGGACATTGAGCTGCAAACAGCTACTCTAAGCTGGGAAGGAATTTATTAAAGGAAATAAACATGAGGCGGTATTTTGAGGAGGAACAGAGGGCTAGGAATAATGACCAGCCTCATCACCAGAGCTTCTCTAGCAGAAACACCACCATCAGGCAACAAGCCTCCACCACAGCTGCCCTCAGAGGACCCAAATGCCCCAACTCCACATGCAGAAGAGCAAGTCCCTCACGCACATTGCTCATTTCTGATTTCAGGGCTTGCACAGGCAAGTCGGCTTGGTGGAATCCAAGTCCTGTGTCTGTACTCTAGCTGCAAGGGAGTCTGGGCACATGGCTTCTACCTTGGAGGGACAGTATCCATGGGAAATGACCTAAAGGCAGAATGAGTTTTCAAAGATCTGGGTAGCCACAGATGACAAATATCCTCTACTTCAGTCTACTTCCTAACACGTTTGATCCCAAGTCAGAGATCCCAGGGAATGGCTGTGAGAGGAGCCCACCCCAGAGGGCTCCTGGCCCATTCATGTGGAACCCAGAGAATGGTGTGCCTGTGTCTCCACATCTGGGTGGTGGGGTGGGATGGCTCCTGCTCCCTGGGACATGGGGGACAGGCCTTGGAGGTGCCGCATGTGCCAGACAAGTGTTCTGGGCCTCAGCACACAGGCGGGGACATTCAAGTCAGACCTGGCTGAGAAGGAGGGTGCAGGGTGGGAACTCAGAGCTTCTACCTTTGCTGTCACCTTTCCTGTCCTCTCCCACGCGCCGAGTGGCCCTCTCTTGTGCATGCAAGAAGCAACTCTTTTACCACAGGAATGAAGACCCCATCAGGAAAACTCTATAGAGGGGACTGACATTACCGGTGCACTGGAGGCAGCAGGACACAATGGAAAAACCTCCAGGGAAATGCCAGGAGATCTGAATGGGAATAGTGAAAGCATACACGGATGTCAAATAGGATGAGTTGCTACAAAAAAACTGGTGTCTGTCACATCTCCTCCACCTCCACCCTGAAAAGAGAGATGAACATGGGTGTTGTCTGTGAGCAGGTGTAACGTCATCTTGTTAAATCGACCACGCTGATGATGAATCACTCTTACATTCCCTTTCTTTGACATGCAAGTACTCCTTCGATTTTATCCGGCTTGAAACAATTAAAATTGTTCCCTGGAGCAGGACTCCTTGCTGTCGTCCAGGGATAATACTCAGACATAACTCTGTTCCCCTGAGAGCACAAGTGGCTGCCCGGCATAAGAGTCTTTTGCTTTGCCTCTATGAATTAGCTTCGCCAAACACCAAGTGGTGTGGAGATCTATGCATCCTGCCGCCGCCCAGGACAAGCTTCTCAGGTAAGACGCCTTCAGTAAACCTCCACTGAATTCAAGCTGGAATTGTCAGTCTCTTCCTTCTGTCTCACAGCAGCCCCTTTGGCTTTCAGGAGTTGGACTGCTAGGCCCTTCAAGTGGAACAGGTGTTTAAAGGTCAAGACAAAATTTCGCTCCATCATCCCAGTGGCTAGGGGCTAGAGGGAGGGGCTTGCAAAGCTAGAGAACAAAGCTGTTGACTCTGGGTGGGGTGGGGGATCCCCCACTGGGGACGAGGATGGGAGTCTGAGGAAGACATGCTCCCTGGGGAGGGGAGAGGCCTCAGAGGGACAAATTCTGGGGTGCCCTTAAGGCATCAGTGTTGGGGCCCAGTACCCTGAGGGCCCCAGGTTGGTAAGACACCTCCTGAGGCTGTCTTGGTATTAAAGTAGCTGCCTTTGTCTGATGTTGCAGGAGAGAAGACAGGGCCTGTAGCCATGAGCAGGATCTGGGTGTAGAATGTAGGTGGAAGCCCACAGAGCCCTCCCTGGACAGTTTCCCACCAGGAAAGGCTGCGAGGCTTTTGCGTGTCTCTGAGAAAGGGAGGGCCGCGTGAAAACAACACTCAAGGGAGAGACTTGGAATCGAGTCACCTGGCTCACCGTGTATTATGTGCTAGGGCTGCCGTAACAAAGTACCACAAACTGGAATGGCTTACACAGCTCCAGAGACTGGAAGTCCAGATCTGATGTCCACAGGGCCATGTGCCCTCTGAAGGCACTAGGGGAGGCCCTGTTGCCGGCCCTGCTCCCGTATCTGGCAGCTCCTTGGTTTATGGCAGCTCAACTCCGTTCCTCACATGGCATCTTCCCTGAGTGCATGTCTGTGACTAAATCTCCCCTTTTTATAAGGACAGCAGTCATGACCTCATGTTAACATCTGTAACTATCCTATTTCCAAATAATGGCACCTTTGCAGGTCCTGGGGCTTAGGACTTCAACGTATGAATTTGGGGGACACAATTCAACCTATAACAGATGGGTCTCACAGCCTGAGTTCTGGGGCACAGTTCACATGCTGTACGTTCACACAGCTGACTCTCACGCTGGGGGCTTGTTTCACCCCTTCCACACCCTGCAAGACAGGGAAGCCAAGCACATCTCTCTGAGTGAAAGAGGCCTGGAGTGGTTAAATGGCTGTGGCTGGGATGGTCCCATGATGCCCTGTCAGCAGCCTGCCTCCAGCTGTGACCATGGCAGGTCAGCAAGCCTCCCTGAATCTCAGAGGTGGCAAGGCTGAGTACGGAAAGAGCCTAGCGCTGGGCAAAGTAAAGTGGGTGTTTCACAGACGCTGGTCGCCCTCCCCTCCCTGTCGTCTTGCTGTGAATGTAGAAAGTTTCCTTTGGGTTGAGCTGAGACGCGGTTGAGGGCAGGGGTGGGAGAGCGGTGGACATTATGTGCCCAAGGTCACAAGGTTAAACCTCTTTTCTACACACAGCCCCATCCTGGCCAGCCCCCTGTCATCTTGTCCCTCCCTCCCTGGTCCCCAGGGAGTTGTTTCCCTCTCCTGGCCAGTTCCCCTTTCCTCTGCCCCTCTGTGCTGCCTCCACCTCTCTTTCGTCCTCTTACATTTTCCTAAGGATTCAGGAACATGGCCTCAACGGATATGATGGAGGGGCTGTTATGGACAATGTTGTGCTAGGTGCCCAGTTTCAACCAGACCCCAGAGAATGAACTTGGGACCCTGCAGTTCCTCCCAAGGACCTTTGCCCTTGGAAAAGATGTGACCTCAGGAGGTGGGAGGTGGGGAGTGGAAGGGATGTGGAAACAGCCACAGAATCTTAGAGCTGCATGGCACTTTGGAACACGCCTATTCCAGGCCCCTGTGACTAGCGGTGGAGAAACTGAGGCCCAGGGAGGGAAGGTAATGTGCCAAGGTCAAATGTTGGGTGGTGCCTGGTGGCAGAAGCCAGGCATCTGGGGCTATACTGGGACCAAAGGGGAGAAGGTGGCTACCTCCCGGGGTCTGTGGACCCACTTCCCAAGGTTGAAGGGGCTTGTGAATGTGGAGGGGTCGCCTCCAGAGCTCTTGAGGGAAGGGGAGGCTAAAAGCAAGGGCGGGGAGTGAATCTGTGGGAATGTAGGGCCCGGCACCCGCCCCCGGCAATGCGGGGAGCGCCGGGAGAAGGGGCTGGGGAGCAGGTGGGGTCCTGCGGGGGCCTGCGCGTGGGGGCCGGGCCGGCCGGGGCGGGGTGAGTCACGGCCCGCCCGCTCCCATTGTGCGGCCGGGCGGCAGCGGCGGCGGCGGAGCTGCGGAGCCGAGCGCGAGGAGGTGGAGCTGCGGGCTGCGGGCCTGGCGCCTGCGTCCGCCTGCCGGCCTGGCTTCGCCGAGCCGCGGGCGCCTCAGCCGTCCGGTCCCGGCGGCGAAAGCGCTCCAGAGCGAGCGCGGGAGGGAGATGGCGCGGCAGCCTGCCCAGGCCCTGCACGCCCCGAGCCCCGAGGTACACTGCAGGGCGGGCGGGGTGCGGGCGGGCAGGGGCCGGGGCCGCGGGTGTCCCGGCGGGGCGGGGCGCGGACCTGCGCTCGGGCGGGCGGGGGCTCCAGCTCCGGGCAAGGGGAGGGGGCGGACGCGCGAGAACCCTGACCCCGCCCTCCTCCCCCAGGGCGCCCCACTAGGCCCGCGCAGCGCCCCCCTCTTCTCACTCTGGTCACCGGTCCCTCAGTGAGCTAGAGGCTCCCAAGCCATCCGCCTGGCCATGGCCAACGGACTGATCCCGCCGCCCGGGGGCGCCTCCCCGCTTCCCCAGGTGACTGGCGCGCGCGGGGGTGGGGAAGGGACCCCAAGGAGGAGAAGGGGATCTTCTGGCAGACCCTGGGACCCGCAGTTCCAGGGATGGAGCTGGGCCGAGGGTATGGAGAAAGATGGGGTCTTCTGGTGTTTTTTCGATCTGTTGCCCCCTTTCCTCCCAAGTCCTGGGAACATGGGATGCTGACCCAAGCCTGGGCACAGGGAGAGGGGGCTGTTGAAGATGGAGGCTGCTGGTCTCCCCTGCCCCCACCCAGGTCTTGGAGTTGGGGTGGGGGTGGGGCTTTCATGGGTCAAGGGGCCTTAGGAGAGGCTGTCTGAGCCTACAGGTCCGGGTGCCCTTGGAGGAGCCCCCTCTGAGTCCGGACATGGAGGAGGAGGACGATGACTTGGGCAAGACCTTGGCTGTGAGCAGGTTTGGGGATCTCATCAGCAAGCCCCCAGCCTGGGACCCTGAGAAGCCCAGCCGCAGCTACAGCGAGCGGGACTTTGAGTGTGGGTAGCCTGGGGACCCCTAGTGTGGCCACCCTCACCACCATCACCTTCACCGCCACCATCACCGTGCTCACTACTGGCAGTGCCATCTTGTGCTGGACGCTGTGTTGGACACTATGCTGGGCCACCATGCCATGTTAAGTCATCCTGCCTCACTCACCCATTGCCTACCTGCCAGGGGAGCTGGGCCCCAGCTGCGGGGGAGATGTAGGGAGATGGGCCTGGGGCCTCCCTCGGGGACCTTCATCTTTGCCAGGCTCTGCCATACTTCTGGCCCTGTTCTCTTCTCTCTGCCTCCTCGTCTCCCCTCCTTAGCTCTCGTGACTCTGCCTTCCCCTCTGTCACTGTGTCATTGTCCTCCATCTCCCCATCCGCCTCTTGGGACCTCTCCTTCCATTACCCCCTTTCCCCCACTCTACCAGGCCTCACCAAGGACAGGACATGGACACAGGTGTTGGGGGGAGCCTGGCTCTGCAGGAAGGACTAGGGTGCCCTTGTTTGAGGCCTTGAGCTAGAATAAGGTGTGTGCCCCCAGGGTGGTGGGGGCCCCCTTTTGCTGTGGGGACCCCAACCGGCTCTCCTGCACCCCCAGTTCACCGGCACACATCGCACCACACCCACCACCCGCTCTCGGCACGTCTGCCTCCACCCCACAAGCTGCGGCGACTGCCCCCCACCTCTGCCTGGCAAACGAGGAGGAAGAGGAAGAAGGAGAAAACCTCTGCTCCCCCCTGCAAGGGGACCCCTCCTATCCAGGAGGAGGGGGGCGCTGGTGTGGAGGAGGAGGAAGACGAGGAGGAGGAGGAGGAGGAGGAGGAGGAAGGAGAATCTGAGGCAGAACCTGTGGAGCCCCCTCCTTCAGCATCCCCACAGAAAGCCAAGGTAGGGGGCTGCGCCTGGAGGAGGGCTGGCTGCTGGGGTGGGGTGTGGAGAGGTGGGGAGGACACAGCCAAAGGGCCCCGGGCCAGGCTGATGGGAGATGGGGTCTGAGTCTGGCCCGGGACCCGGGACTTGTCCTGTTCGTCCACAGTTCTCCGTTGGGAGTGACGAGGATGACAGTCCCGGCCTCTCCGGGAGGGCTGCCTTCACCAAGGCCCTGCCCTCAGTGGGCCCTCGTGCGGACAGGAGCCCACAGCAGCCAGCCAGGTACAGGCCCCCAGCCCAGCCCAGAGCGGGTCCTTTGCTCCTTCCTGGTCCTACGGAGGGTCCCTGTCTCTGACCCCAGAGAGGAGAGGAGAGGAGGGGGGCAGAGAAGGGATGCGCGCTCCCTGTCCGTGTTCACATGATTGGCAAGGAAAGAACAGGGCCCCCACAGGGCGAGGCCAGGAGAGGCCGGCTGAGCGGAGAGGAGGATGGGGATGCTGAGGAAGGGGAGACCAGTGTGTGGGGCAGGAAGGTGGGAGGGGCTCAGGGCGCTGCTCTAGGCCCCTCCCCAAGCTGTGGAAGGGCAAGGGAACCCCCTAACCTGGCCCATCTCCCCTGGGATTCTCGGTCAAGTCCAAGGCTGCCATGTTGCCTCCTCAGCTCCCCCAGCCCCCGGGCCCGGGCCTCCCGAGTTGCTGGGGAGAAGAGCCGGCCCTGGAGCCCATCGGCCAGCTACGACCTGCGGGAGCGGCTGTGCCCAGGCAGTGCGCTGGGCAGCCTGGGTGGCCCAGAGCAGCAGGCGCCCACCGATGAGGCCGAGGCCCAGATGCTGGGCTCTGCAGACCTGGACGACATGAAAAGTGAGTGCCACCCTGTGGCAGCTCCCGTGGCCACCCCAGCGGCACCCAGCCTGTGAGGAAGGCTCTGTGCGCTGCCCTGAGGGCTGAGTCCCCTCCACAGTGTCCCTGCCTCCTGGAATGTGGCCAGGGACGGGGAGCTCACTGTCTCACCAAGCCACCTCTCTTGTTGCCAGAGCTGAGCTTTCCCTTCACGACACCACTGTCCTTCAGTCCTGACTCTGTCCTCTGAGTCACCCCTGAAAAGGCAGCCCCCTTCCGAGTGACACTTGGAGACAGCGTTATACCCCCCGCTCTTCCCAGGGCTCACTCCTTTTATCCCCTTCAGACCCACCCCCCCAAGTCTGAGCCACCCCTCCAGGCCCTGCCTCTCCCCGTGTCAGGGGTCCCCTGCCTCCTGCTGTATCACTCTTAGCCATGCCAGCTGTGATCTCGGCACATTCCTTCCATCTTATCAGTGCCCTGGTTTCTGTGCCACCTGTCATCACCCTTGGGGCTCTGTGCCCAGGCCAGGGGCATCACTGACCCCACCCTCCTTCCCCTTGAAACGGTAGTGTGTGGGTGGGGGTGTGGGGGAAGGGCTTTGAGCTCAATACGTCATGGAAAGTTGCCAGGGCCTGAGGACAGGGAGAGGAACAATCCGATGGCAGCAGCAGGGGAGGCGGACTGGGAGGGCGTGTGGACAGACCCAGGGTTGGGGCTGGAAGCCGCAGGGAGCAGGCCTGGCGATTTGGGGAGCTGGGGTCAGGAGGCTCAGCCACCTCCAGCCGTGGTTGGACAAAGACCACTCCTGCCCGGGATCCCACTTCTTAGAAGAGCCAGGGCTCAGGGAGGTAACAGGGCCAAGGCCCCAGCTGCGGGGAATGATGAGCCCTCCGGATGAGGTCACAGAGCCCAACGGGGCACTGAGCCCTGGGCTCCTGGACGCTGAGGGCCGGGGCCCTCGGAGGGCTCCGGCCCGCAGCCCTCGAGACTTGCTGGCCTCAGAGGACTTAGAGATGTTTGTGCTGGACCTTGAGGACTGTGACCTGCTGGAGTCCAGCAGGGGCCAGCTAACCCCCGTGGCAGGGAGACTAGCTTGTGAGTAGCTGGGCTGCTGGCCTTTCCCCAGCTGCTGGGCTGGAGGGGCAGACGGGGAGTGAGGGAGAGAAGCTCCACTTGGGTCTGCCTGGGTGTGCAGCTGTCGGGGGAGACATGGGCACTGAGAGGGCTCCGGGAAAGTGTGGGTCACAGCCCTCCAGAGTGAGAGGCAGTGGTCACGGTGGGGAGAGGGCTGAGCTGGGGCTATGGACCAAGTCGGGGGTCTGCCTTTTTTTAACTGTGGCTTGGCCAGTGGTCCGCTGTTGACTCTGGGCTCATTCAGCCCCTCTCTGGGACCCAGTTTTCTTATCTATGAAATGCCTACGCTGAACAACGTGGTTCCATTGGCATTGGCCCCTGGGTGACTGTGGTAACCATCAAGCAGACTGGCTGAGCGGAGCCGGGGCTTGGCCATGACCCCGAGGCCTCGAGCCGGACTCCTGGGACCTCCAAGGCCTCCTTCTCTGCAGGTCACCGGTTGGAGGACAACCCTGGCATGCGGCGACACCTGGTGAAGAAGCCATCTCGGGCTGGTGGCAGGGGCAGCCCTGGAGGCCTGGCCCCCATCCTGCGCAGGAAGAAGAAGCAGCAGCAGCTGGACCGGAGACCTCACGAGGTACAGGACCCTGAGGGGTGGGCCTGCAGCTTCCTCTCCTGTCAAGAGCCTCCCGTTGCCTGCTCCCTGCCTCACCTGGTTACCATATCCTCAAGCCATCCAGTCCCACCTGGTAGCCCCCAGGCACTTACCCTTGGCACCTGCCCCAGGTGTTTGTGGAGCTGAATGAGCTGACACTGGACCGCAGCCAGGAGCCCCACTGGCGGGAGACAGCCCGCTGGATCAAGTTTGAGGAGGACGTGGAGGAAGAGACAGAACGCTGGGGGAAGCCCCACGTGGCCTCGCTCTCCTTCCGCAGCCTTCTGGAGCTCAGGAGGACCATTGCCCATGGTAGGGGCCCTGCAGGCCTGGCCCTGGGGCAGCTGGCCCTCTTCATGGATTACAGAGTTAGTCTGCCCAGGCTGTCCAGCTCCCAGGGACTGCTCTATGGAGTCCTGGGTCCAGGAAAGGTCTGGCTGCCTCTTTGGGAACATGGAGTCCAACTGCCTGGGTAGCCGTAAGCTCGGAGAGCCAGGGCCATGGTAGGCCTCAGTGCATAGGCAGTAAACCAAATGAGTCCCTTCCCTGGTGAGGAGGGGCCGCACCCTCGCTCATGCTTGCCTTCCCCTCCCTCACTGGATGGGCTCAGGCCCTCTGGAGCTGTGGGTCTGTCTGGGTGCATTGTGTGCTTCGCTCACCCGGCACATTTGCCTGCTCCTGGGGAGCAAGGCAGCTTGGGGGTGATTATTTTAATCTGATGAGACTGTGTCCCCTCTCCTGACCGTGCCCCTAGGAGCTGCCCTCCTGGACCTGGAGCAGACCACTTTGCCAGGCATTGCACATCTGGTGGTGGAGACCATGATTGTGTCTGACCAGATCCGACCAGAGGACAGGGCCAGCGTCCTACGCACCCTGCTGCTGAAACACAGGTGCCGGGGTGGGGGCACCAGAGGGAGCCTTCTGGTTCAGCTGCCCCTTCAGGAGTGGCTCTCCAGCCTTTGCTTGAATACCCCAAGTGATGGCGGGAGGTCATTCCTCATTCAGCTTTGGACAGTATCCACCATTAGAAAGTTCTTTCTTACACTGAGGAAGGAGGCACAGAGGGTCTGGCTCTCCCTTTCTCACTTCCCCATGACCTCAGTCCACCAAGGGCCTCTCCTAACCTGCTTTGTCCCCTCTGTCCTCTCCCCAGCCATCCGAATGATGACAAGGACAGTGGATTCTTTCCTCGAAACCCATCAAGCTCCAGTGTGAACTCAGTCCTGGGGAATCATCACCCAACGCCCAGCCACGGCCCTGATGGTGCGGTTCCTACCATGGCTGATGACCTGGGGGAGCCGGCCCCACTCTGGCCTCACGACCCTGATGCCAAGGAGGTCAGTTGCCTTGCTCTGACCTTGGCTCAGGGAGTGAGAGGGCCTCCAATTTTAGTGGAGGCCGGAGCTGGCCTCATTGAGTGAGTCAGGAAGGGTGAATGCCTGGCACCATGCTAGGTACAAGGTAACTAGGTAAACACCCCTAAAGAAGCAGGGGGTTTAAATGATGTGGCAGACCCATAGGAGCCATTTGAGCAAGATAAGACTGAGGTGGTAGTGGGGGACTCAGCGGAAGAGTCCAGACCCTAGGCTGATCCCCTCCTAATGTGGGGCACCTCACCAACAGTCCCTACCTTGGCTGGGGAGCGAGAAAGCAGGGCCTAGGTCGAGGGATGGGAGGGCCTGCCATGGCCTCCGGTCTGGGTCCCAGCCCTATTCCAGTTCTGCGTCCTCAGAAGCCTCTCCACATGCCTGGGGGAGACAGTCACCGGGGGAAAAGCCTGAAGCTGCTGGAGAAGATCCCAGAAGATGCTGAGGCTACCGTTGTGCTCGTTGGTAAGGAGGCCTGGGGGCTGGAGGCAGGGGCTGGAGGGTGTGTGTGCCTCCACTGTGGTCTGCCTGTCTTGAGCTCTGGCCTTCAGGCTGCCTCCTCCGTCTCCAACCAGGCCCCACCTTGCTCTTCCTCACAGTGTGTCTTACCCCCAGCCCTTTCTTCCCCAATCTGTCTACTTTCCACCCAGTTTTCTGCTATCTTGCACTGCTGCTAATCCATAGTTTTGTGAGAATTGGAAAAAAATGTACTAGTTCCTTAGGGCCCTTAATTTCCATTTGTTGGTAGATTGTAATAAATATACAAGCATATAAATGGACAGGGGTCCTTCAGTTTAGTGTTTCTTTATGCAGTGCACAACCTGCGCAACTGTACATGGTGGTCCCAGATATCCCCTCCAGGGCCTACATTGACCCTTTACCAAGGGCTCTGTGCCTTACTCTTCCCTCAGGCTGTGTGCCTTTCTTGGAGCAGCCAGCAGCAGCCTTTGTCCGACTGAATGAGGCTGTGCTTTTGGAGTCTGTGCTTGAGGTTCCCGTGCCAGTTCGCTTCCTCTTTGTGATGCTGGGGCCCAGTCGCACCAGCACTGACTACCATGAGCTTGGGCGCTCCATTGCCACCCTCATGTCTGACAAGGTGGGTCCTGCAGCCGCTGCACTAGGTGGTCTAGGCCTGTCACCCTGGACCCTATTTGTTCCCTGGCCTTCCTCCTGCCCGTAGTGCCCCAGTGCATGGGTGGTAGAGGCCCTGCTGGGTGGAGGCAGTGCCCTGGAATGGTGGTGGACAAAGCAAAGGGAGCCCTGGGCTGGGGATGTGGGAGAGGCAGGGGGTTGCAGGGGCAGGAAGGAGCCTGATCCCCAAGTTTCAGATACGACATGAGATTTGAATGGGAGGCTGGATATGTTGGGCTTTGCTGGGGCTTCTCTGGGGTTTGGCCCAAAATGTCCTTTAGCCAGGGGCCAGGGCAGACGTTGGAAATACCAACCTGTAGTACATGGGCAGGCTCCAGTCAATGGTTCTGGAGGCCCCTGCTGTGCCGGGTGTTGCCCCTTCAGTTGTGGAGTCATGGAAGTGTCTGGAGGCTCCTGGAGGGACAGAGGGCATCTGGGGGCTTCAGGGCTGTGGCTGATTGCAGCCAGCAGGGACGTGAGTCCGTAGTGTGACGACTGGACCCATGTATGTGGATGCCTTTGCTCAGGGACGGCCCCACACCTCCTCCTGAAGCCCCATCCCTGGGCCTCCTGGGGCCGTCTCAGCCCCTGCCTCTCCTGTCCCCAGCTATTTCACGAGGCTGCCTACCAGGCAGACGACCGGCAAGACCTGCTGAGTGCCATCAGCGAGTTCCTGGATGGCAGCATCGTCATTCCTCCATCGGAGGTGGAGGGCCGCGACCTGCTGCGCTCCGTGGCTGCCTTCCAGCGTGAGCTGCTGAGGAAGCGGCGGGAGCGCGAACAGACCAAAGTTGAGATGACCACTCAGGGAAGCTACGTGGCCCCTGGGAAAGGTCAGACCTTTGGGGCCCAGAGAACCCCCCACCGCCCCCCACTCAGCTCCTAAGGCCACAACCCCGTCCCTGTCCTGACGCCCTGAGCCTCTGTACTGTGTCCCAGGCTGGGAAGGGGTTGAGCTGAGGACCCTCAGGCAAGAGGGGATGGTCTGTGTTCCAGAGGCCCCTTGTTCCCCCAGAACTGTCTGTGGAGTTGGGGGGCTCCGAGGTGACCCCCGAAGATGACCCCCTGCTGCGGACTGGCTCAGTGTTTGGGGGGCTTGTGCGGGATGTGAAGCGCCGGTACCCACACTATCCCAGTGACCTGCGGGATGCGCTGCACTCCCAGTGTGTGGCCGCTGTGCTCTTCATCTACTTCGCTGCACTCAGCCCTGCCATCACCTTTGGGGGCCTGCTAGGTAGGAAGGGAGGAGAGGTGGGGGGCCCAGTGCAACCTGCAAGGTTTCTGGGTCAGGGTGTCACTCCCATTGGCCCTCTTAGGGGGGCTGAGGGGTGAGGGGATAGTCTCCTGTGTGACCATCTTAAGGAGCTGCTGGGGCAGAGGATCCCAGGGACCACTTTTGGGGGTCTGTAAAGTAAGAGAGGGAAGGGGGTACAGGAGAGGGGTGGGGGATCCTGGATCACCTCAGGGGCTGCTGATGAGGGGCCTTATCTATATTTCTGGGGTACTGCTCCAGTCTCATCGGGTCCCCAGGTTAGGGTAAGGTAGATGAGGAAGAGGGGCCAGGCCCGTGGAGCCAGGCCGGGGCCATCCCACTGACCCCTGCCCACCCCAGGGGAGAAGACCGAGGGTCTGATGGGCGTGTCCGAGCTGATCGTGTCCACGGCTGTGCTTGGCGTCCTCTTCTCTCTGCTGGGGGCCCAGCCGCTGCTTGTGGTCGGCTTCTCGGGGCCACTGCTGGTCTTTGAAGAAGCCTTCTTCAAGGTGACAGCCCTACCCTGCCCTGCCCCTCCCCAGGGATCACCTGCCCCATCCTCTGTCCCTTGGCCCATGTACAGGCCTGCCATCACACGCCCCCTCCTCTGGCCTCTAGTTCTGCCGAGCCCAGGACCTGGAGTACCTCACTGGCCGGGTGTGGGTCGGCCTCTGGCTGGTGGTCTTCGTCCTCGCCCTGGTGGCGGCTGAAGGCAGCTTCCTGGTCCGCTACATCTCGCCTTTCACCCAGGAGATCTTTGCCTTCCTCATCTCGCTCATTTTCATCTACGAGACCTTCCACAAGCTCTACAAGGTGGAGGTCCAGAGAGGTCCTGGGAGTGTGTGTAGATGGGGTCTGAGCAGTATACCGGGGAGGAGACCGTGGAGAGGGCAGCATGTGTCCTTGGGAACAGAGGGCACAAGGAGGGGAGCCCCACTGGGTTTGGGCAAAGGCAGTCAGGGGCACCCTGGGCCAGGGCACAGCTGAAGGGCAGGGCCTCACACCCCGAGGTTGTGGGACAGAGCTCCAGGATTCACCTACACAGGTATGTGATAGAGCAAGGCACTGCCCCCCACCTCTGCCTGGGTGTCCTTGGGTCACCTTTCGTGTGTGTGTGAGATGTAGCTGGGTGTTTTGTGTCACTGTTGTCCCATCGGTTATGAGAGGGGCCAGCGCTCTCCCTCACAGGTGTCCTGTTGGTGGTCAGGATCACCTGCCCAGGGGAGCATTAGGGCAACCTTGTAACCCGCACAGGTGTTCACGGAGCACCCACTGTTGCCGTTCTACCCCCCTGAGGAAGGGGCATTGGAGGCAGGGCTGGACCTGAACGGGAGTGCCCTGCCCTCTACCGAGGGGCCACTTGGCCCCAGGAACCAACCCAACACGGCCCTGCTGTCCCTCATCCTCATGCTTGGGACCTTCCTCATCGCCTTCTTCTTGCGCAAGTTCAGGAACAGTCGCTTCCTGGGCGGCAAGGTGTGTGGCTGCAGGGGTGGGCCTGCGGAGCCCCCACGAATCTCCCCCAGCTCCTGCTGTCTCTGCTAGGCTCTGCTCCAGAGAGGGGCTGCCCCCTCCTTCCGGTCAACCCACAGACCTAAACCGAGTCTCCGTAGTCCCTACCCCGTTAGGAGCTTCAGAGAAGTTTAATCAGGAGAGGAATGCCCTCCTTGGCTGGGCTGGCACCCATGGGGCTTAAAGGGACAGGTCAGGGGACTTCTGGCTCCAGCTTGGATCCAAGAGAGGTTGGGGTAATCCATCCCCATGTTAGTCTCTGGACCCTCACTTCCACCTTCTGCCCACTGGCTCCTCTTTCAAGGCTCGACGCATCATCGGGGATTTTGGCATCCCCATCTCCATTCTGGTGATGGTCCTGGTGGATTACTCCATCACAGACACCTACACACAGGTGAGGGAGTCCCTACCCCCTCCAGCTGCTGGCTTTCACCTCAAGGTCTCTAGAGGGAGGCCACCATACATTCCCGTTGTCCCAGTGGCAAGATCAGAGCTGGAACCGAGCTCTCTAGTGAAACAGTGACCTGCAGGGGCTGCACTGGGGTGGGTGGGATGGGGGTCCAGAAGTAGCTATGTTGGTGCAGCTGCGGAGGCCAGCCGGGGGTCTGAGGCCACTTGTGACCCTTAGTCAGGCTGCTTGGAGGGGCAGGCATAGGGCTGGGAGCAGAAAGACAGGTGTCCTTAGGGCTCAGAGGCATGTCATTTCCCTGCCCTCTACCAGACCCTTGGTCACTTTGGAGGGTGCAAAATGAATCTCCCCCAAACCTGTTCACTCCCCTATATCCCAGGGCCCTGCTAGGGGGATGCAGAGCTTGCTGGGAGCAGCTGCTGCGTGGGGTTCTTGGCATGGGGAGGCTGTGTCCCTCAACCCTGGCTTCCTTCTTGCCGTGCAGAAGCTGACGGTGCCCACAGGGCTCTCAGTGACATCCCCCCATAAGCGCACATGGTTCATACCGCCCCTGGGCAGTGCCCGTCCTTTCCCACCCTGGATGATGGTGGCCGCCGCTGTCCCCGCCCTCCTGGTCCTCATCCTGATCTTCATGGAGACGCAAATCACTGCGTGAGAAGGCTGGGGGCCTCTGAGCCGACAAGGTGGGGGAGGAGCGGAGAACAAGGTCAGCTGCAAGGGCAGTACGTGGCCTGGGGCACAGTCTCCCTTTGGTGCTCCGACCTGCTGTCCGCCTGTTGCCCCCATCATCAGCAGGATGGTGCTTGAGAGTCCCCAGGAAGCTTGGACACTGTGTTCTGGCACCAGTGGTGCCCCAATGTATGACCATTTTGGCTAAACCACAATGTGGTGAGATCTGGCATCTGGCTTCTGTGGTGTTTTAAATATCCACAGAATGAGAGTTTGGCTCAAAATTGCTTAAATGTGAGAATTTCAGTTTGAGAACTTGAAAGGGAGCTGGCAGGGCATGCAGAGAGCTCTGCACGTCCTTCCCCCACTACACGGTCCCTGCCAGCCTGCCCGCCGGCCAGCGGCTCAGCCCACTTCCCGTCCTCGCCCTGCAGGCTCATCGTCAGCCAGAAGGCGCGGAGGCTGCTCAAAGGCTCCGGCTTCCACCTGGACCTGCTTCTGATCGGCTCCCTGGGAGGGCTCTGTGGGCTCTTCGGGCTGCCCTGGCTCACGGCCGCCACGGTGCGCTCGGTCACCCACGTGAATGCACTCACGGTCATGCGCACCGCCATCGCGCCTGGTGACAAGCCCCAGATCCAGGAGGTGCGGGAGCAGCGGGTCACTGGAGTGCTCATCGCCAGCCTCGTGGGTGAGAGCGTCTGCCTTGCAAGGCTCAGCGCTCGCCCCAGACTTGCTTTCTTGGACCCCATGGCCATAAGTCCACACTTAGCTCAGGCTGGACTGGGTCCCTTTTGAATTTACAAATGTCTAACCCGCGCCTTGCTCCCCACTCCAGACCTGCTTCTTGACACTCCAGGAGCCTTTTCTCCTGAGCCCTTTTCTGGTTCTCTATCGCGCTCCATCTTCTCTTGTTCATAGTGACGAGGCCCCGCTGATCCCCTCCCCGCCAGACCCATCCGTCCTCACGGGGGCTGTCTGAGGGGTCAGGTAGGTCTGTGTCGCCTCCTCCAGGCCTGTCCATTGTCATGGGGGCTGTGCTGCGCCGGATCCCGTTGGCCGTGCTCTTTGGGATTTTCCTGTACATGGGGGTCACATCACTGTCCGGTATCCAGCTGTCCCAGCGCCTGCTGCTCATTCTCATGCCAGCAAAGCACCATCCTGAGCAGCCCTACGTGACCAAGGTAGTGCCGGGAAGCGTGGAAGTGGGGCGATGGGGAGAGGGTCTCAGGGGTCCCTGGGCAGCGGATGGACAAATGGCCTTGAAGGACAGGTTGGGAGCCAGGGAGCCGTGTCCCCTAAGAGGTAGGTGGGAGCAGGTGGCGCTGTGTGGTGAGGCTTGATGCCCGTTCCCCAGGTGAAGACGTGGCGAATGCACCTGTTCACCTGCATCCAGCTGGGCTGCATTGCCCTGCTCTGGGTGGTCAAGTCCACGGCGGCCTCACTGGCCTTTCCCTTCCTGCTGCTGCTCACAGTGCCTCTGCGGCGTTGCCTTCTGCCCCGGCTCTTCCAGGACAGGGAGCTGCAGGCGGTAAGCGGTTGTGCTTCGGCCTGTGTCAGGGTAGACGGGCGGGACCTGTGTTCCAGGCTCTGCTCTGCCGCCCACTAGTTGTGTGACAGCAGGCAAGTCACCTCACCTTCTGAAGTCTGATTTTCATCTGTATGATGAGGCCAGTCAGAGATTCCACCTGACAGCAGTGGTGTGAGGATTAGATGCTAATCCAGGTAAAGGCACGGAGTACAGCGGTTTGGTGTGAAGTAAGCACAAGGCTGCTGCTGACAGCTGTGCAGGCTGCGTCCTGCACAAACGCACACAGCAAGGGACAGGTAGGGGTGCGGTGGCCTTGTGATCCACCCTGAGCCCTGTTTTTGTCAGATGAGGAAGGCACGTCTCTCTGAAAATCACCCGCCCAAGCATGATATACAAAGGCACCACGGGAGCTGGGAGTGGCCCCGGGGAAGTACTGGTGTGTGGGGGCTGCTCTCAGCACTGTTATCATTAGGAGGTATCACGGGGGCCAGGACCTGAGGGTTTTGGCCAGAGGGAAGTGTTTCATTCTGGGTTCACGGTTCCTGCAGACAGTGAGGCCTGAGAAGGTCGGAGCAGGAGGGCTGCTTCCCTGCCTCTCCCAACCTTCTGCTTGCTCCCTTCTGCAGCTGGACTCAGAAGATGCCGAGCCAAACTTCGATGAGGATGGCCAGGATGAGTACAACGAGCTGCACATGCCCGTGTGACCCTCCAACCTGGTGCCCCTCAGTGACCCGAAACCTTAACGCTTGGCACCTGGGCCCCGGTCAGAGCCCAGTCCCAGGGCCAGTGGGCTCCTCATGACCCAGAGACATGCCTGGAGCCACTCCTAATGCCACGGCAGAGCTGCCCCCTGACCCTGCCTGGGGCGCTGACCCCATGTCACCCAGGCCCGTTCACAGCCCAGACCGGCGCCGGCTTTGAGCTCATTATAACCACACTCCTTGTCTTGTGTCTGCCTCCCTTTCTTGGTTCCATCTCTGGTTTCGCAGGTCATACTTAGCCATCTGGAGCTGGAAGAATTTTACTTCCATGGTCATCAAAACCGGAGACAGGCTTAAGGCAAGGACAGAATTCTTGGGGGAAAGGGAGAGAATCAAGACCACAGAAGGTCAGAGCTGGGCATTATCATCACCCCTCAAGTACAGCTGAGGCCCAGGAGGCCCGAGGTCTGGCCCAAGGTCACCTGCTGTTAATCCGGCCCCTGATCAGAAGGGGGAGGGTGGGGGGGAAGGAGAGGGAGGAGCTGCTCCGCTTTGGCAACTAGGGAAATCAGAGCGTCCCCAGTAGCTGTGTGATTACAGAGGCGAACGGAAAACGTTCATCTCCTTTTCTTGGTCGCTGGCATTCTGAGGAGCAGGGACAGTAGCCCCGTTCCCTAGATGCAAGGGTGGAGCTGAATTTGGGGTCCCTGGACCATTTTAGATTCACTCGGCTTAAAAAAGAGGTAGCTTTGGGATTCCTGAGGCCACTGCTTGTGCAACAGTCTGTTAACGCCAGAAATAACCTGGGAGGCCTTGAGGAGGGTGCAAACCGGGAGCCTGTTGCGTCACAGTTGCTCGGCAACCAGCGGCGAGGTGGAGCCGGTTGCCTCTGTGTTGCCCTCTGGTGGCCGCTGTCTCACACTGCATTCTCCGTCCCGACCCAGCAGGAGCAGCACTGCCACCTGGTGGTCCCGCTGTGGTCAAAGATCCCATTCAAGCACATTCAATTATTGGGAGACAAGGTGGGGGCCTGAGAGGTTCTGTGGAGTTTCCACAGCTCTGAGCATCCACGGCCAGGATCCCTCCGTGACCCACATTAGCCGTTTCCTCTGGGGCTGGCCCCACTTCTTATCCTTTTCTTAGTTTTCTCCCAGGTGTTCAGGCCAGTGGTAAGAGCCCAGAAGCTGGTCAGGAGAGAAGGGACAGACCTCTGCGAGGCTCTTTGCTGTGTTCCTAGGGAAGAAGTACACCTTCCAGCTGCCCTGGATTGTCGTTCAAGTTTAAGCATTTCATTCCAGCCCTCCCCTTCGGTCTCTGGTGCAAGGATGCGTCTGTGTGTGGCTTCTGACTGACATCCATGTGTCATCACTGTGGAGACCAAGTCCCTTTTCCCTTCGGTAGGCAAGTCCAGGTGGAGTTTCAGAGGATCTGTGCCAGGGGGCAAAGTGAAGGTCAAACCCAACACCTGGAACATAGAAGTGTGCAGGGCAAAGCATATTCTGAACTGAAATGGCAGGGGGCCCTCACGCAGTGGGCTTGGCCGAGGCTTTGCCTGTGGGACCCCTTCCTTTTCTGAGCCCTAGAGCAGGTTGCCTGGCCCCCGCCCTGGCTGTCAGTGGGGGTGGGCTTCCCCGTTGGGTCTGGGAGATGCTAAGACCCCCCAGGAAGGGACTTGCTGCTGGGGCCTTGAGAGGGAGTGGTGACCGGTGAGCCAAGAAGGCTCGGCTCTTCCCTGGACACTGTTTGTGGCAGGCATCTCTGTTTAGAAATAGCTAAGAACTCTGCGCTCTCCTCAGCTGAGAATGAGAAACCAGAGGGTGGGGGCTTTTGAAACGGGGAATGTGTCCTGGTCCCGGCTGGTAGGTCAGCGCGGCTGCTAATAAAACTAGGCGCCGAGGCCTCAGAATAACAGGTGAAAACATTTCAGTGAAGAGTAGAACCAGACATAACCTCTGGCTAGTGAACACGTCACACGACGTGGAAGGACATGAATAACGCCTAAGAGTCTGGAGCCTTGAAGACCACCACCATTCCCACCAGCCTTTATCCCCTTCAGCCACCGAGGAGAGGCAGCTGCAGTTAAGTGCCAGAATCCCAAGAGGGCCCACACACGTGCTGAGCTGGGCCTGGTTAGGACTGTAGCAATCCTAAAGTGCCAGGGATTGGTAGCTTGAAGGATGGCAGAGGAAAGAGTGACAGTGAGGGCCGGGTTAGGCATGGAGGAAAGATGAGGGACAATGGGACAGTGGCAGACCCATAGGCACCCGGCCTGGCCTGGGGCCTGGACAATCTGGGACCATTTCATTTGGGGGTATTTGGAGTTTGTCCTGATACCTCTGTAGCCTCTGCGTTCCTTCTGACTTTCTCTAAACCTTTCCAAGTGGATCCTCCTGGGGCACTGGGCAGCTTGACTGAGGCTGCCTGCTTCCAGGTGTAGAGGGGAACTGACAGAGGGGAGGGAGCCCCATCTGGCCCTGGTGGCACCGCTCTGGGGCACTAAGCCGGGTTTGGAGGCCATGGTGTTTTGAGTGACAGGCCTCACTTGCCGTCCGCTTTAGACTGGAAGCAGCCCGCTGAGTGGGCACACCAAGAAGATGGCCACATCACCATCACCATCTTATCTCCCCTTGTGGCTTTCTGAGTGGGATTATGGTCACACCCTGGGGGGTTGCCCAAAGCTTTCATTATCCTTAGACAAGTCCCAGCCCACTTAGGCTTGGAGAAGCGCTAACTCTTCTACTTTGAGCAAAGGGTGGCTGACATTTCCTTGCTCCCTGCTGAAGTTTCAGCTCACTCAAGACACCTGATGCCCTTGTGAAAGCTTCTGGCCATCAGAGCTCAGAGACCATCTGGTTGGATTGCCCTGGGCCCCTCCTTTAGGGTACAGAACCTGGCCATAACATGCATTTTTTTTATTAAGGTATTATTGATATACACTCTTATGAAGGTTTCACATGAAAAAACAATGTGGTTACTACATTTACCCATGTTATCAAGTCCACACCCATACCCCAGTGCAGTCACTGTCCATCAGTGCAGTAAGATGCCACAGATTCACTGTTTGCCTTCTCTGTGCTACCCTGGCCATAATATGCATTTTTGGCAGCCTGTGTGACATTGCTTCTTGTATCATATGAGGACTCAAATAACGATCGTGCCTGTTGACACTTAGAGCTCTCACAGGGAATTCTGAGCATCTCTGGAAAGGCAAACAGCTCAAGGGTACTTGTGCCAGAGGCTGCCTGTGCAGCTGGTGACTGTTATTGCTGGAAACAATAAAACAGGTTTCTAGGCAAGCACAGGATGGTGGATTGAATCCAGTGTGGCAAATGGGAAACGCAAAGTGAGGAGTTTGGTTTCCAGATAAATAAATTATATAATTGTCTGAGGGCGAACTTGATGGGTTGTGTGACTCACCACTTGTGCAAAAAGCAAACTCCAATATTGGTAGGGTTAATGTTCTGGAGGGAAGATTTAATATTTGAGACCTCAACTGGGATTATTTTTAATTTAGTTGGAAATGCTTCTTTTTACTGAACAATGCTTTATCAACTGCTGACTAAGCAGGTGGCTGTGGGGATGGTGTCTGGGTGGTGGGTGAGTCCCGCTTGGATCGGGGCATGGGGGCCACTGGGAGGAGCAGGGAGCTCCCAGGACAGGTCTGCCAGAACTGTGGGAGGTGAGGGACAGAGGAGGCGGGGCACAGGTGGAGGTGGAGCAGGGACTGGGAGCTTCCAGAATGATCAGGTGGGGAGCAGGAGGCACTGAGGAGCATGGGGGACAAGGCTGTCATTTGAGGCTCCCTTAGCATGCCTGCCACCCCAACGACTGGCACTTTTCTTCTGAGGCCACAGACGGGCAGAGACGTGGCCTGAGCCTTTTTTGTATCTCTGACGACAAAACACAGTGCCTGGCCACAGGGTTGCGTGGAAGGGATGGGGTGAACAGGTGGCAGAAAAGAGAGGGCCAAGAGGTAAAGGACACTGCTCCATTTAGGATTCTGTCAAAGCCAAAGGGGGCACTAGTAGAAATTTTAAAGACTTCCGAAAACGGTTTGGGTTTCATATTTGTTAGTTCAATTACAGTTGTCACTTTCCCTTTGTTCGTCATCATGCCCTCAAAACTCACAGTGGCGTCATGGGTTTCTTCCCGAGCCAGCTGGAGGGAGAGATGTTGGCGATCGTACATTCTAGGCTGATGAGTAGACAGTGGCAGGTGGGAAAGAGAAAGTGCCATCTGAGGCCTCAGGAGCCATAGGCGATAAGGTGGGAGCCTGAGAGGTGGTCCTGGGCTGTTCCCTCTTAGCTGCCCTGTTCCTGCTTCTTCACAATGCTAATGATGGAGCACCCAGAGCGTCTTCTTCATTCTGGTGTTTGCAGGGCCCGTCATGTACAGGGCTTTCCTGCAAGAGCTTTCTGCAAGCCTGGGGCCCCTGGAGGCCACCCTTATATCCCATTTTCTCCCCAACAGCCTCTGCTCTCTGGGATGCCCAGGCCTACCCACCATTCCCACTATAGCTGAAAGTCATTTCTTATTGCTTCTCCTTAGTAGGGAAATACAAATACATGGTATGCATGTTTATTTTAGGAAGAGCGGGCACCATGCCTGTTTCTATTCTGTTTACCAAGCAACCAGAAGGGCTGTAAGAGGCACACTCGATTGTTTGGGCTGCTTCGTTGAGGCTGTGACCCATGAGCACCTTCTTGGCTCTGCTGACTTTGCTGACTTTGCTGTGGTTGAGTGGCCAGAGCATGGGGCTGGGAGGTGGAAGTCCTGGGTTTGAGCCTTGGTTCAGGCATTAGCCAGTGACCTTGGTTATGTCCCCTCATCCTTCTGAGAGATGAGGGGTTTGGTTGCAGTGCTTCTTATGTGGACCTTGTTCTTCCAACAGACCTTGACCATTGCAGTACCTCTTGTGGGACAGTGGAAGCAGGTGGCTCTAGTGCCACGGTAACCCTCACACCACCTCTGGGCAAAGTTACTCAACTTAAGGACTTTTCCCTTAACCTCTCCAAGTAAAAGGGAGCATAGATTTGGGGGAGCCCACTTTCCCATTCTCCAGGGGAATTAGGAACTCAGAGACTATAGGGGGTCAGATGGGGTGAGTGGGTGGGACCGACCTTGAAGAATGATTTTGGGGGTCATGACTAAATAATCAGACAAAGTTCTGTGAGATAACCAGAATTCAAGTAGATAAAAGTTTAATATCCATAAGAATTGTACAGACCCAAGGATAAGAGCAATATGAAAAGAATACAGGATTTTTTAGACTTAGATGGAAAACATGTAGTTACATGTCTTCAAGTTCAAATAAATGTAGAATCAGGCATGGACCCTGGATGGAGGTTGTGGGCTAGACTCTGGTTTGAAACTAGTAATTAATCACTTGTTTCTAAGGCAGTGGTCTCCTCAGCCACCTCCATCTGTAAGTTAGGAAGTTAAAGACTGGGAATAGGGCTTGACTGGTCCATAGAGTCACAATGAGGGTTCAGTCAGCATCCCACCCAAAGTCTCTCATAGATTAGCAACCTCAGAGAGGAGGAAATTATCTCCCTATGGGTAGACATTTTAGGAACCCAAGAAAAATAAAAAATTCAGCACAGAAATGTTCAAGGGAATCAAAACTGTAGGCTTATTTTCAAATTCAAAGAGTTTGTTCATATATTATCATCTTGGTCTAGTCAGGCTGCTGTAACAAAATACCATAGACTGGGGGCTTATAAACAGCAGAAATTTATTTCTCACAGTTCTGGAAGTCCACGATCAAGATGCTGACAGATTGGTATCTGGTATCTAGGTCATAGATGGCTGTCTTCTTGCTGTGTCCTCACATGGCTAAATGGACTAGAGAGCTCTATTTTATAAGGGCACTAATCCCCTTCATGGGGGCTCCACCCTCAAGACCTTGTCCCCTCCCAAAGGCTCCACCTTCTAAATACCATCACATTGGGGGTTAGGATTTCAACACAGGAATTTGTTGAGGGTGGATGCAAACATTCAGTCCATAACAGTGATACTTTATGTCAATGCAATTTGAAAGAGAATTTGGCTATTAGAATAACAGACCACTAACATTCCACTTTTATATTTGTACTTGAATATTGATTAAGATTTGTAATTTTAAGTGGAAATCTAAGTTTACAGATAGATTGGAAATTTAAGAGAATTTAAGCTTGACTGAGTTTTATATGCTTAATTTATTAAATCTATGAGAGTCACTTTAGTACTTGGGAAGGTTTGTCAGTCAGATGAAGTACTTAAAAAGGAATTGAATATATTAAATTTATAAATGCTGTTTAAAATGTTAAAGAGTTTTAATTAACTAAGTGTATAAATGGGACTTAACATTAATCAAAAGCCCTCTCAACGTGGTTGTTAATATTTTCTAGACTTATAAATAGGATAATGAGATTCCTAAGCTGATTTTAAAAGCTGAAGGAAGAGCCATAAATTTCTCAATATATACATTTAATAAGTCAAATACTCACTTAAATACCCAGGCAAAGCTATGAGTGTTCTTTTCTGTGCACATAAGCCACCCACAAAGTTAGAAGATGAAAACTACCCTCTAACCAGTGGGTGCGTGTTCACTGGTGCAGGGGAGAGGAGGGCGAGTGGGCAATGAGAAGGGAAAATAAGATTTTAG
The DNA here is from genome assembly GCA_032199065.1 of Smutsia gigantea. NCBI lineage: Eukaryota > Metazoa > Chordata > Mammalia > Pholidota > Manidae > Smutsia > Smutsia gigantea. The sequence continues at coordinate 42,964 of JAVSCE010000975.1, forward strand.
TGTCACTGGATTGCTTTGTTTTCAAGGTCAGGTTAGTTAGTGTATTCTGCCTGATGCCAAATCACTGGGAGGGACTATAAATACATGCACACTCAGTGCGTGGGGGAGCAGAGTATTTGGCAACTAAGAAAGCAAGGTAAGTCATGATGGCTTTGGGTCCTAGAAGCCCTCCTCAGCAGGCCCTTCTGGGTGGGGGTCCACTGTTCTGTTGGCTGTAGGTTATTCCTCAAATCATTTCCTGAGCAAGAATAAGGATGTTCATGGTAGAGGCTGAGGTTTTTTGTTTTCCAGAGGGATTTGCAGCTGAGAACCAGCAGAATGTGCATCAGAATGTTTATTTGCCCTGGACAGAAGCCCGCTCTAGACAATTTAAGCAGAAACAGAAGTTTAAAAGCTGCTCACAGAACCTCTGGGGAGGTAGGAGAATCCAACTCAGACCTGATAATGGTTAAAGCATGGGCAAATACGTAGTGTGGAAAAAGTTTGGAGGCAATGCTGCTGCCCCTGAACATGGGATGCTGCAGTTTGAGCCCCAGCGGGGTGGAGGGACTCTCCACTATCCTGCTTCTCTGCCTGGTGGATGCCTGACTGGCCAAACTCACCTCATGCCCAAGCTGCAGGGAACACTGGGAAAGAGAAGGTGTGTTACTTTTAACTTCTGTGGTAGGAGGTGGACTCTGACTCCGTCTGATACTCCTAGCTGTGGGGTGTTGGAGCCAGCTTATAAGAGCCCGTTGTTAAAATTCCAGGGATTTGTGAGCCGGTTATTGAACACAGCCATTATTAAAAAGTAAATTACTGTAGGTGTACTTTCCCCTATTCCTCCTGCTAAGTTCAATTAAAGCCCCTGGATATTATATATAAAAGAAACACAGGAAGACTGAAAAGAGGAGGCAGACCAGCTAGGGACCCTGGAACCTGAGGAACAACACATTGATGGGATTTCTTTTTACCTCATATTTCCAAGTATGGAGGTGAAGAAGCTGGCAACCCAGAAATGCCAACAGATACAGACAAAAAGTTCCAGTGAAAGTCTGTTCTCTTTAGTCAAAGGACCAGGAAAAGAGCAACATAGCAAAACAGAAAACTTTCAGACAGTAACTGCCAGACACCACAGACAACTGTGGCCCTGTCCTCACCCACACCAAGAAAAGTTAAGTGGGAAGCCTGGATTTCCAACCTTGAGAGACTATGCAAGGTAGCTCAACACTGTGGTGGTGTCATAGAAGGCCGGGCAGTGGGCCTGGACTTCCACCTACACCTGGCAGTAATGAGGCACCCTTCCCCCTCCTAGCTGGGTGGTCTCAGAGGAGGCCCAGTGGAGAGTCAGAGCTTTCACCATTGCCCAGTAGGAGACAGAGAGGAATATGTATAATGATAAAAGAGTCAATCCACTACAAAGACTTAACAATCATAAACGTGTATGCCCCAAACAATAGAGATGAAATATGTGAAAGCAATAACTGATTGAACTGAAAGAAGTTCAGCTATAGTTGGAGACCTCAACTCTCCTCTTTCAACAATTGATAGAAAATCAGCAAGGATATAGAATAATTCAACAAACACCATTCTACCAACAGGATCAATTGCCACTTAAAGAACAACATCAGAATACACATTCTTTTTGAGTGCTCATGGAATATATACTAAGACAGCGCATAACCTTGGCCATAGAACAAACTGCAACATATTTAAAAGAATTGAAATCATACAAAATTTGTTCTCTGATCACAGTGAATCAAGCTAGAAAATCAGTAACAGAAAAATAACAGAATTGCCAGATACTTGGAAACTAAACAAGACACTTATAAATAATCCATGAGTGCAAAAGAAAGTCTCAAGGGAAATAAAAAAAATATTGAACTGGATGAAATATAAATACAACATGTCAAAATTTGTGAAACACAGTTAAAGCAGTGATAAGAGGGTAATTTATAGCACTGAAAGCATACATTAGAAAAGAGGAAGAATCTCAGATCGATAATCTAAGCTCCTACTTCAAGAATCTAGAATTAGGATGAGCAAACTAAATCCAAAGCAAGCAGAAGGAAGGAAATAATGAAGATAAGAGTTGAAATCAAGAAATTTAAAACAAAAACAATAGAGAAAAATAAGTGAAAAAAGAGCAATTTCTTTGAAAAAGTAAATAAAATTGACAAACCTCTAGCAAGCCTGACAAAGAAAAAAAAAGATGACACAAATTACTGCTATCAGGAATGTAACGGGATATCACTACTGACCCTACAGACATCAAAAGGCTAATAAAGGAAAACTATGAACGAATCTGAATAAACTTGAAAATTAGGTGAAATGAACCATTTCCTAAAAAACAGAAAGTACCATAACTCATTCAATGTAAAAAAGGTAATTTTAATAGACCTCTAGCCAGTTAAGGAAACTGAATTCTTAATTTAAAAATTTCCCAAAAGGAATCTCTCCATATCCAGATAGTTTCACTGGAAAATTCTATTAAACATTTAAAGAATTAACACCAATTCTATGCAATCTCTTTCAGAAAACAGAGGAGTAGGGAACACTTCCTAATTCATTTTATGATGCTATTAGTATTAGTAGCTATTAGTAGATCATATTATCCTGATACCAAGACCAGCCAAAATAATAAAAAAAAAAAAAAAAAGAACAGTATCCTTCATGAATGTTGATGCAAGAAATCTTTAAAAAAAATAGCGAATATAATTCAGCAATATATAAAAAGAATTATATATCATGACCAAGTCTGGTTTATTCTAGATATGCAAAGCTGGTTCAATATTCCAAAATCAATTTAATCCACCCTGTTAACACATGATCATATCAATTAATACAGAAAAAGCATTTGAAAAAATTCAACATCCATTCATGATAAAAATTCTTGGGAAAATAGAAATAGAGGGGAATTTCCTTAATGTAATGAAATCTACACAAAATCTACAGCTAACACTATACTTAATGGTAAGAGATTGAACACTCCTCCTAAGATCAGGAATGAGACAAGGATGCCCTCTCTTACCTCTCTTACTCAGCACAGTGCTGGAAATTCTAGCCAGTGTAATAGGCAAGAAAAAGAAATAAAAGGCATACAGATCAGAAAGGAAGAAATAAAATAGCCTCTATTTGCAAATAACATGATTGTCTACATAGAAAACCCTAAGGAATCTGCAGAAACAAAGCAAAACAAACTTCCAAGAATGAATGAGTTTGACAAGGTCACAGAATGCGAAATACACATACAGAAATCAATTGCACTTCTTTATACTAGCAAAAAATATATAATTTACAGCCATTCAAAAAAGTGAAATATTTAGGTATAAATCTGACAAAACTGTATAGGACCTATATGTAGAAAACTATACAAAGCTGATGAAAGAAATCACAGAAGACCCAACTAAATAGAGAGATTGCTCATGGATTGGAAGACAACATCATAAAGATGTCAATTGATTATAATTTTAATACAATTTTTATTAAACGTAAGCAAGATTTTTTTGTAGATATGCAAGATTATTCTAACATTTATATGGAAAGATGTAGAAACTAATAGTTAAAAGTTAAAACAATCTTGAAAAAGAATAAAGTGAGATGAAGAAGACTACCTGATTTCAAGACTTACTACATTGCTACATAATCAAAACTGTGTGGTATTGGTTGAGGGATAGACACAATTTAATGGAACAGAATGGAAACCTCAGGGATAGACCTACACAAATATGCCCCAGGCATGTTTAACAAAAATGCAAAAGCAATAAAATGGAGGAAAGATAGTTTTTCAACAAATGGTGATGGAGCAATTAGACATCCATAGGGGAAAAAATGAACTCTGACGTAAGTCTCACACCTTCTATAAAAATTAACTAAAAATAGATAACACAGACTCAAGTGTAAAACTTGTAACTATAAAAATTTTAGAATAAAAAGGAGAAATTCTTTGTGATATAAGGCTAAGCAGAATTCTTATACTTTACAACAAAAAGATAATCCCTAATAGGAAAAATTGATAAATTGGACTTCATCGAAAATTTTAAATTTTGTTCAGCAGAAGACCCCAAGATAAGTTACAGAGTAGAAGAAGATATTTGTAAGCCACATATCTGACAAAGGATTAGTATCTAGAATATATAAAGAATTCCTAAAATTCAACAGCAAAAAGCAAACAATACAATTTGAAAAACAGGCAAAATGTGTGAGGAAACATTTCACTGAAAAGGATATACAGACAGCAAACAAACACATAAAAGATTGTTCAACCATATTAGTCATTAGGGAAATGCAAATTAAAACTGCAACAAGGTATCACTATATACCTATCAGAATGGCTAAAAATAAAAAATAGTGGCAACACTAAAGGCTGATGATGTGGAGAAACTGGATCATTCATATATTGCTGGTGGGAAGGTAAAACAGGATAGCCTCTCTGGAAAACATTTTGGTAGTTTCTTAAAACCTAAACATGCAGATAGTAACTATACTAGTTGGGGTGAGCATTTAATAATGTAGATAACTGTTGAATCACTATGTTGTATACTTGAAACCAATATAATATTGTATATCAACTATACTTTAATAAAATAAGTATATATATAAAAAACCCTAAACATGCAACTTGCACTTCTGGGCATTTATCCCAGAGAAATGAACACTCATGTTTACAAAAACTTGGACACAAACATTTATAGTATATAAAAAATAATGTTTATTCACAACAGCCCCAAACTGGAAACAATCCAGATGTCCTTCCATGGGTGAGTGGGTAAATAAACTGGAATACTAGTCAGAAATAAAAAGGAATGAACTTTTGATACACACAACAACCTGTGTGTATCTTCAGAGAATAATGTAGAGTGAAACAATCAACCCCAAAAGGTTATGCAGTATATGATTCTCCTTATGTAGCATTCTTATAATGACAAAATTATAGAAATAGACAACAGGTTGGTGGTTTCCAGGAGTTAGGGAGGGGATGTGGGTAAGAGGGAAGTGGATAGCTATACAAGGGCAGCATGAGGTGTGATTATTGCAGTAGCAGTGCTCTGTGTCTTGGCTCTGTCAGCGTCAATATCCTAGCTGTGAGGCTGATTTCAGAATTAAAAGTTTAACCAGAAAAGTCAATTACATAAACTCAAATATATTTAAAACGAGGTATTAAATACTTGAACTTTGTCACTTCCTAATTATTTTCTTTTATTATTGTTGATGTTCTTGAAGTTATTTATGCCTGTTGTGTCTGTATGGTGAAAATATTCTATAATGATGGGCGCTGTGCCTCTCTTCCCAATTCTGTGTTCAGTGTCATCACCTCGGTAGCTTGAAATCAGCTGTAGGGAGAGTATACACACAGAAATGAGCAAACACTGCATACTAGGTCTGCCCTTCCTTCACAGCAGGCTGTTAAACTTTTACCAGGACACCACTACTCATAAGATAAGGAATTTCCTAAAAAGAGAAGTGGGTTTAGATCCTGGGTGACCACCTTACCCCTCAATAACAAATGTCTGTCTGAAAATGGATAATGATTCAGAACAGTTTTGAGAGGAAGAAGAATCTGGGCTTTTCTTTCTTTTTTTGGGGGGGGGTTTCTTCTTTTTTTATTTTGGTATCATTAATGTACAATTACTTGAACAACATTATGGTTACTAGACCCCCTATTATCAAGTCCCCCCCCACATACCCCATTACAGTCACTGTCCATCAGCGTAGTAAGATGCTATAGAATCATTACCTGTCCTCTCTGTAAATACTGCCTTTCCTGTGTCTCCCCCCCACTACATTATGTGTGCTAATAGTAATGTCCCTTTTTCCCCCTTATCCCTCTCTTCCCATCCATCCTCACCAGTCCCTTTCCCTTTGGTAACTGTTAGTCCATTCTTGGCTTCTGTGAGTCTGTTGCTGCTTTGTTCCTTCAGTTTTTTCTTTATTCTTATACTCCACAGGTGAGTGAAATCATTTCATACTTGCATTTCTCCCCCTGGCTTATTTCACTGAGCATAATACCCTCTAGCTCTGTCCATGTTGTTGCAAATGGTAGGATCTATTTCCTTCTTATGGCTGAATAGTATTCCATTGTGTATATGTACCACCTCTTCTTTATCCATTCATCTACTGATGGACACTTAGGTTGCTTCCATTTCTTGGCTATTGTAAATAGTGCTGCGATAAACATAGGGGTACATATGTCTTTTTCAAACTGGGCTGCTGCATTCTTAGGGTAAATTCCTAGGAATGGAATTCCTAGGTCAAATGGTATTTCTATTTTGAGTTTTTTGAGGAACCTCCATACTGCTTTCCACAATGGTTGAACTAATTTGCATTCCCACCAGCAGTGTAGGAGGGTTCCCTTTTCTCCACATCCTCGCCAACATTTGTTGTTGTTTGTGTTTTGGATGTTGGCCATTCTCACTGGTGTGAGGTGATATCTCATTGTGGTTTTAATCTGCATTTCTCTGATGAGTAGTGATGTGTAGCATCTTTTCATGTGCCTGTTGGCCATCTGAATTTCTTCTTTGGAGAAGTGTCTGTTCAGCTCCTCTGCCCATTTTTTAATTGGCTTATTTGCTTTTTGTTTGTTGAAGTGCGTGAGTTCTTTATATATTTTGGATGTCAACCCCATATCAGTTATGTCATTTATGAATATATTCTTCCATACTGTACGATGTCTTTTTGTTCTACTGATGGTATCCTTTGCTGTACAGAAGCTTTTCAGTTTGATATAGTCCCATTTGTTCATTTTTGTTTTTGTTTCCCTTGCCTGGGAAGATATGTTCATGAAGAAGTTGCTCATGTTTATGTCCAAGAGATTTTTGCCTATGTTTTTTTCTAAGTGTTTTATGGTTTCATGACTTACATTCAGGCCTTTAATCCATTTTGAGTTGACTTTTGTGTATGGGGTTAGACAGTAATCCAGTTTCATTCTCTTACATGTAGCTGTCCAGTTTTGCCAACACCAGTTGTTGAAGAGGCTGTCATTCCCCCATTGTATATCCCTGGCTCCTTTGTTGTATATTAATTGACCATATGCTTGGGTTTGTATGTGGGCTCTCTATTCTGTTCCACTGGTCTGTGGGTCTGTTCTTGTGCCAGTATCAAATTGTCTTGATTACTGTGGCTTTGTAGTAGAGCTTGAAGCCAGGGAGCATAATTCCCCCTGCTTTATTCTTCCTTCTCAGGACTGCTTTGGCTATTCGGGGACTTTTGTGGTTCCATATGAATTTTAGAACTATTTGCTCTAGTTCATTGAAGAATGCTGTAGGTATTCTGATAGGGATTGCATTGAATTTGTAGATTGCTTTAGGCAGGATGACCATTTTGACAATATTAATTCTTCCTAGACAAGAGCATGGGATGAATTTCCATTTATTAGTGTCCTCTTTAATTTCTTTTAAGAGTATCTTGTAGTTTTCAGGGTATAAGTTTTTCACTTCCTTGGTTAGGTTTATTCCTAGGTATTTTATTCTTCTTGATGCGATTGTGAATGGAATTGTTTTCCTGATTTCCCTTTCTGCTAGTTCATAGTTAGTGTATAGGAATGCAACATATTTCTGTGTATTAATTTTGTATCCTGCAACTTTGCTGAATTCAGATATTAGATCTAGTAGTTTTAGAGTGGATTCTTTAGGTTTTTTTATGTACGATATGATGATATCATCTGCAAACAGGGGCAGTTTGACTTCTTCCTTGCCAGTCTGGATGCCTTTTATTTCTCTGTGTTGTCTGATTGCCATGGCTAGGACCTCCAGAACTATGTTGAATAAAAATGGGGAGAGTGGGCATCCTTGTCTTGTTACTGATCTTAGAGGAAAAGCTTTCAGCTTCTTGCTATTAAGTATGATGTTGGCTGTGGGTTTGTCATATATGGCCGTTATTATGTTGAGGTACTTGCCCTCTATACCCATTTTATTGAGAGTTTTTATCATGAATGGATGTTGAATTTTGTTGAATGTTGTTTTCAGCATCTATGGAGATGATCATGTGGTTTTTGTCCTTCTTTTTGTTGATGTAGTGGATGATGTTGATGGATTTTTTAATGTACCATCCTTGCATCCCTGGGATGAATCCCACTTGATCATGGTGTATGATCCTCTTGATGTATTTTTGAATTCGGTTTGCTAATATTTTGTTGAGTATTTTTGCATCTATGTTCATCAGGTATATTGGTCTGTAATTTTCCTTTTTTGTGGTGTCTTTGCCTGGTTTTGGTATTAGAGTGATGTTGGCCTCGTAGAATGAGTTTGGAAGTATTCCCTCCTCTTCTACTTTTTGGAAAACTTTAAGGAGGATGGGTATTAGGTCTTCACTAAATGTTTGATAAAATTCAGCAGTGAAACCATCTGGTCCAGGAGTTTTGTTCTTAGGTAGTTTTTTGATTACCAATTCAATTTCTTTGCTAGTAATTGGTCTATTCAGATATTCTGTTTCTTTCTGGGTCAGGCTTGGAAGGTTGTATTTTTCTAGAAAGTTGTCCATTTCTTCTAGATTATCCAGTTTGTTACCATATAATTTTTCATAGTATTCTCTCATAATTCTTTATATTTCTGTGGTGTCGGTAGTGATTTTTCCTTTCTCATTTCTATTTGTGTTTATGTGTGTAGACTCTCTGTTTTTCTTGATAAGTCTGGCTAGGGTTTTATCTATTTTATTTTTTTGAAGAACCAGCTCCTGCTTTCATTGATTCTTTCTATTGTTTTATTCTTCTCAATTTTATTTATTTCTGCTCTAATCTTTATTATGTCCCTCCTTCTACTGACTTTGGGCCTCATTTGTTCTTCCTTTTCTAGTTTCATTAATTGTGAGTTTAGACTGTTCATTTGGGATTGTTCTTCTTTCCTGAGGTAGGCCTGTATTGCAATATATTTCCCTCTTAGCTCGGCCTTCACTGCATCCCACAAATTTTGCGGTGTTGAATTATTGTTGTCATTTGTCTCCATATATTGCTTGATCTCTGTTTTTATTTGGTCATTGATCCATTGATTATTTAGGAGCATGTTATTAAGCCTCCATGTGTTTGTGGGCTTTTTTGTTTTCTTTGTGTATTTTATTTCTAGTTTCATACCTTTGTGATCTGAGAAGCTGGTTGGTACAATTTCAATCTTTTTGAATTTCCTGAGGCTCTTTTTGTGGCCTAGTATATGAACTATTCTTGAAAATGTTCCATGTGCACTTGAGAAGAATGTGTATCCTGTTGCTTTTGGATGGAGTGTTCTGTAGATATCCATTAGGTCCATCTGTTTTAATATGTTTTTCAGTGCCTCTGTCCCTTTACTTATTTTCTGTCTGGTTGATCTGTCCTTTGGAGTGAGCGGTGTGTTGAAGTCTCCTAAAATGAATACATTGCATTCTATTTCCCCCTTTAATTGTATTAGTATTTGTTTCACATATGTAGGTGATCCTGAGACAGGGACCATGGGCTTAGACAGAGTACGGTGAGGGCCTCTGGAAAAGAAGCAAAGCAAGATAACCATTGTGAGATTTGCTTTGGCCTGCTGGGGAGCCCAGCTTATTTTTCTAACTTTACCTGAGTGCTACCTTTCTTCCTCCAGCCCTAAACAAATGATTTGTTGCAACTTGGGCAATATTGCAAGCAAACTCCAAACTACTGCGAGCCCAAAACAACATAATAAAAGGCAGGAAGGATTCCATCTTGAAACCCAATTAGTTAAAAAGAAAAACAATGACTCAGCCCACCTTTGGGGCAGAGCAGACAGCCTTGAGTAATATGCTCCCAGACCAGGAAGCTGCTATCCTGGGAGGAAATCAGATCAATAAAGTTCTTGTAAATAACCAGGAAGACTAGTAAGAAACTTATTTGGGACCACTTAACAGGTGTACATCTCTAACCCTTTGTCTTTTCAACTGCCTATAAAACCCCTAGACAACGCACCACCCCGAACTCTCTTGTCCCCTCCTGGCATGAGCCACGAGCTCTGTCCTTTCACTCTATCTCTAAATAAAAGTGTGTACCTTGCTCTCCTACCTTGACTGTTTGCAAAGTTCATTCTTCGGCTCTGTGAAAAAGAACTCCGGCATCAGTCCTGTGTTGGGTGCATAGATATTTATAATAGTTATATCCTCTTGTTGGACTGACCCTTTTATCATTATGTAATGTCCTTCTTTGTCTCTTGTGACTTTCTTTGTTTTGAAGTCTATTTTGTCTGATACAAGTACTGCAACTTCTGCTTTTTTCTCCCTATTAGTTGCATGAAATACCTTTTTCCATCCCTTTACTTTCAGTCTGTGTATGTCTTTGGGTTTGAAGCGAGTCTCTTGTAGGCAGCATATAGATGGGTCTTGTCTTTTTAACCATTCAGTAACTCTATGTCTTCTGATTGGTGCATTCAGACCATTTACATTTAGGGTGATTATCGATAGGTATGTACTTATTGCCATTGCAGGCTTTAGATTCGTGGTTACCAAAGGTTCAAGGGTAATTCCCTTTCTATCTAAGTCTAATTTAAGTCACTTCATATGCTATTACAAACACAACCTAAAGGTTCTTTTTTTTCCCCTCCTTTTTCTTCCTCCTCCTTCTTTGTATGTTATGAATCATATTCTGTACTCTGTCTATCCCTTGGGTGACATCTGTTTAGACTTAAGAATACTTCCATATGTAGAGGTGGTTTGTGGGAGGTAAATTCTCTCAGCTTTTGCTTATCTGAAAATTGTTTAACCCCTCCTTCAAATTTAAATGATAACCTTGCCAGGTAGAGTATTCTTGGTTCGAGGTCCTTCTGCTTCATTGCATTAAATATATCATGCCACTCCCTTCTGGCCTGTAACGTTTCTGTTGAGAAATCTGATGATAGCCTGATGGGTTTTCCTTTGTATGTGATCTTTTTTCTCTCTCTAGCTGCTTTTAAAAGTCTGTCTTTATCCTTGATCTTTGCCATTTTAATTATTATATGTCTTGATGTTGTCTTCCTTGGGTCCTTTGTGTTGGGAGACCTGTGCACCTGCACGGCTTGAGAGACTATCTCCTTCCCTAGATTGGGAAAGTTTTCAGCAATTACGTCCTCAATGACACTTTCTATCCCTTTTTCTCTCTCTTCTTCTTCTGGTAACCCTATAATGCGAATATTGTTCCGCTTGGACTGGTCACAGTTCTCTCAATATTCTTTCATTCTTAGAGATCCTTTTTTCATTCTGTGCCTCAGCTTCTTTGTATTCTTCTTCTCTAATTTCTATACCATTTACCGTCTCTTTTCCTACATCTAGCCTGCTTTTAAATCCCTCCATTGTATGTTTCATTTCAGATATGGAATTTCTTAATGATTGAATCTCTTACTTAAATTTGTTCCTGAGTTCTTGAATGTTTTTCTGTACCTCCATAAGCATGTTTGTAATTTTTGTTTTGAACTCTCTTTCAGGAAGATTGGTGGTTCAGTTTCATTTGGCCGTTTTTCTGGGGTTGTGAGATTTTGGTCTGAATCATGTTCTTTTGACGTTTCATATTTCTGTGTGGTGCCCACTAGTGTGCAGAAGCTCCAGTCTCTGGAGCTGCTCAGTCCCTAGAGTGAGGTTGGAGATGGTAGGGGAGCAGAGCTGGTGGCTAGGGGGAGGCAAGATCTGTTTCCTGATTCCCTTCTGCAGTACCTGTCTCCAGTGTCAGAGCCAGTGGGCCAAGCACACAGGTGTAAGCCTCTGTGCTTTGAGTCCCTAGCTGTTGTAGGCGGGGCCTCCCTCTGGCTGGCCTGATGCCAGCACAGTGACTGCCAGTTTGCAAACTGGTGCTGGCAGGAATCTCGACTTTTCTTAAGGTTATTTCCTCTTTACTTCATTGCTACCCTCATTTTATACAAGGAATTGTGGACTATGTGTACTTGGGGAATGGAATCCTGGTTGTTGATAATCTCGTTTTTTAATATTCAGCAGAGAAATGGCAGGATGGTGGAATTGCCAAAAAATGGAGCCTTATGCGTGCTTAGATATTTTTGTATTTTTCCAATATCCTCTCTATTGTCTTTCTTCAACAAATTCTGATCCTTTGTTGAGCATCCTGATCTAGGAGGGACCATGTGGCTATGGGTTTTGCTCTCTAGCACACTTCTCCTTCCCACGTGTCTCCATCTGGCCACAGGTGAGATGGGAGTGGACCCTGAAATTGTGCATGGGGATTTGATCAATCATCCTATCCCATGTTGCATCTCTGGGGACTGGTCTGAAGGATGGGCATGCACAGACAAGGGGATACCTGGACACCGGGTATAAGGAGTTCTTGTCACCCCCTGGGGTTGCTCTATTGGCATGGGCAGCATCTGTGCTTCCTGCCGCACAGAGAGGGCCTCTCTGCAGTCAGAGCGTGGCCAGCATAGAGCGAGGCACAGATGCGAGGCAGACAGACAGAATCCTCTTTGGGCTGAGTTCCTGAGAGCCCCTGAGGCTCTGTTCCTGTTAAATTCCATTTTTGTCTGAAGCAAATTCAAGTTGAGTTTTTTTGGCCCATGAGGCCAAAGAAATTCCAGATAAACACACATTCCTTATAGAGCCTACCCCGATCTTTATGGCTTCTCTTCCCTCCTCTGGCTCTTGATCCCTCTCCCCTCTATGTGGAATTTATATCCGTGGTCTAAAACTGCCAGTCACAACCTAAAACCGTGGGAAACCCCTTTCCATCTAGAGATAATTTCCAGGGGACCCCTGAGTAGGTGCTTTTGACCTTCAAGTGTTCTTGGATGCTGCCCAGCCATGGGTTGAGTCAGAGACAGGGCAACAGCATGATTCTGCTGTTTTATAGCCTGAAAGAAACATTTAGGCAGGAGTACACTTTTTTTCAATATAGAAGAAACCTCCAAAAATCAAGCCAAATGTTCTTGAGAAACATTTTGTGGTGTTAAACGGATTGGGTGCTAAGACACCTCTGTCTTTGGCTCCCATACTCTCTGATTTATTTTGGCACCAGAAGGTCTGTAGTGCCACCATCTAGCCACATGTTAATTGTTTTGTCTACGCAAGGGTGTAAACTGCATATGGTTTATTTCAATTAGCTTAATTGTTTTTGGTATTTAATAGCTAATTGTCTTGATTAGCTTCCAAAACACAACAATGCCAACAACGGTATGACTACCATATTATCCATATGGTTACAGAAGACGGATGACTCCATTTCCTATCCTCAGGCTGTGTGAGTCCCAGGAGGACGACCTGGCAGATGCAGAGGAGAAGGTGGAAGTCCTTCAGAGAGCTGACCTGGCCTTGAATGCAAAATCTGAATATTAAGAGTAAATGAGGAGGTGGTGGACAGGGGAATAAAACAGGAGAATGAAGGATTTATGTAGGACTAGAGTCATCTATTTTCTTAATGTACACACCATGGAGTGATGCTGGGTGAATAATAATAACAAATAATTTCCCCATGCCAGCAGGCTATATTGGCTCTGATCTGAAAAGGCAATGTCTAAAGATCAAATGTGAGACACTGAAAGTGAGAAATGCCCCATAGTGCAATCTGTCTTAGGAAGGCTGGTCCCAGCCAACACCTGGGTGACATTTCTTTGGCAAATCTGCCTTCGAAGTTCATAGCTAGTGCCTGGCATATATTAGGAGCTTAATATATGTTTCAATCAGCACCTGTCAGGGAGTCCTTTGGGCTCAATCTTCAAAATTTATCTAGAACCTGACACTTAGCACCTCTTTAACTTCCACTCTCCTGCCCTGATCCACCATCAGCTTTGACCTGCCTGCCTCCACCAGCCTCCCCACTTGTCTCCCTGTGTCTACCCTTAGCCCCTACAATTCATTCTCAACACAGAGGAATCTTTTAAACTGTAAATCATATCCTATCACTGCTCTTCTCAGAACCCCCTAATGCTTCCCATCTCACTCAGAATAAAGGCTGGAGTCCTGGCAATGACCGGCGAGGCCCTACGTGATTTGTCTTGGCTTCGGGCTCATCTGCTCCTGGTGTCCCTCGCGCCCTCGCTGCACTTGCACTCAATGTGCCTCACATGTTGATGCTTCAGGGCTGCACTGGTCAACTCTGTTCCTTCCAGGAGCAGGTGGCTAGTGACTCTTGCACTGGACAGTGCACATATACAACACTTCCATCGTCATAGAAAGTTCTACTGGACGGTGCTGCTTGAGGGACTTCCAATGGCTGGAGAGCTCTTTCCAAAGGTATCCACATGGCGAACCCCCCTCAACCCTGAGTCCGCTCAAGTGTCACCCTCTCCAAGAGTTCCCCCACCCCACCCCCGCCAACCACCCAAGTTAAAATCTGATTATGGCAGAGAGAGGGAGGCCACAACCCAGTTCCCCACCAATCGCTCCTGCTCCCCTCTGCTCTATTTTCTCTACAGTGCTTAACACCTATGGCATATTATACCTTTTAATTATTTATTATACTCTTTGATTATCATCACTCCTCCCATGAATATGTGAGCTCCCAGAATAGGTGTTTTTTTTTCTATTTTTGTCCACTGCTGTATCCCTAGCATAGAACAGTGCTTAGCATAGAACAGGCACTCAGTCAGTATTTGTTGAAGGATTTAGTTAATGGCTCAACATATTTACTGGGCACCTTGCTGTCTTCCAGGCTCTGTGCTAGGCACTGGGAGTACATGGAAGAAGAAAATATTATTCCTGCTGTCCTGGAGTTTCTATTCTAGTGGGAGGGACAAGTTAACAAGCAAATATCTAATACAAATTCTGAAGAGTTCTATGAAAGAGACAAGTAGGAAGCAGAAATAGAATATCCTGTGTATGTGTGTGTGTGTGTGTGTGTGTGTGTGTGTGTGTGTGTGTGTGAGTGAGGGTGGGGAGACTTTGATGGGGAGCCAGCTCTGCAAGGAAGGGTGGAGATGGGGGTTATAGGGAGGGGTTGTATTACAGAGGAAAGAGCATGTGCAGAGGTCCTGGGGCCAGCAGGAATGCATGCAAGGATGAGGGAAGAGTACATGGGAGATGACCATGTTAAGCATCATATGCCAGTCGCCAAGGAAGGGCTGCCTTCCATGGCAGTGCTACTCAAAGTGTGCTCTTGAACCAGCAGCATCTGAATCATCTGGGATCTTGTTAGAAATGCAGATGCATGGGGCCCCAACATCAGACTTGGGAATCTGTATTTTAACAGGCTCTCCAGGTGATCCTAATGCTCATTGTTCTAAAACACTGCACCCCCTACAGAAGCTAAGGAGTGGTGGGCACCTGATGGCCTTTGTTTGAATGAATGAATGAATGAATGAATGAATGAATGAGGGATATGACAACCACCACTGTCAGTGCCTGTTCCTTTTTGTGTTCTCACTGTTTGGCAGAAGCTCAGGTAATAATTAGCAGGGAATACAAAGCGATGTGTCAGGGGCTGTTGTCATTTGTGATACCATGTTGTGAGAGCTCCTCCATTTTCTATACTCACCACAAACTTCTACCCTCTCCCTCTCTTTCCTTCTTCCCCCCCTCTCTGCTAGAGCATGAGAACAAGGAAGTTAGGCAGTGGAAAATTACCTGACCTTCGCCAGTAGAAAAACACCCGCCATTTTGTTTTAAAGACTCCATCTTGTTGTTTACTTCTTCTTAGCCATTTCCCCGCCACAACTTCCCGCCAGTACGGCTGCGCATGTGCACCACTCAGTATGAGATTGGACTCTGTAAGATCGCCTCATTATCATAATAGGCAACCAATCAGAGATTGCCACACTAGCCACACCCGCTCCTCCTCTATATAAGCAGTGTTTGCTTCCTCAATAAACGGAGCTTGACAAAACACTGCAGGCTCTCTGTGTCATTTTGTCTCATCCCATTTCATAGGTGGTCGCGGCTCTCCTCGGGGTCTTTCCACGTCTTAAGAAGCCCTCGCTGGCGAGGACAACTGGCGCCCAACGTGGGGCCCGAGGATCGTAGTCCGCCTACCTAGAAGAGAAAGTAGTCGCACGTGCGCAGGATTCATCGGGCTATCAGCTCGAGAGCCGCCCGATCGGTGACGACGAAAACGGACGGCTAACAGGTAGGTCCATTCGGACGTTCTCTTAACTCAAAATGGGACAGGAACTGTCTAAGGAGGCGCAGTTCTTAAAAGATATTCAACAGTGCCTCCGAGAGAGAGGGGCATATGTTAAAAAACAGGATCTCTTGAAGTTTTTTCAATATATCCAGGAAGTTTGTCCCTGGTTCCCTCAAGAAGGAGTTATAGACCCTAAACGCTGGGACCGTGTAAGACTTTGCCTTCAGGCGCACTATGAGGCTGTCGGACCTGAAAAGGTCCCTATTCAAACCTTTTCATACTGGAACATGATAAATGACATTTTCTCTCATGCCAAAAACTTTCACCCCTCTGCAGCTCAAGCTGTTGTCTCCGCCACTAAATTTCTTACTACCACTCCTACTCCGTCTCGAGCGCCCTCTAGACACACTGTTGTAGACATCCCTCCTGAGGACCCTCCTCCCCCATCTTCTTCTCCTCTCCCACCTCCGCTCTCCTCTCCCCCTTCGCCTGTCCCCTCTGAACGCCCCTCTGAGAATCCTCCACCCGCGTCCATTTATCCCGCGCTCCCCATACAACCTCCTGCCTCAATGTGTTCTAATGATGAGCCTCTCCCCCCAAGCGACTCACCCGCTCATCATCCTGCAAACCCAAATCACCCCCCTCCATATGGTGGCCACAACCTCTCCTACCCCCTCCATTTTCATCAACCTCCACCTCTCTGTGCTCCTGTCATAGACCCACAGCTTCGCTCCCTAATCTCTCATTCGCAGGCTGCACTTACTTCTGACATAAAAGACCGTAAAAACATGATTCAACTACAGACCGAGCGCAACGCTCTCGTTAAAGAACTCCAAGGCCTTCAACTCTCGCTTACCCAGCCTGTCAGCTCTCTTAACCTTCCCCAACACTTCAATCCGGTTCCTTCTTACCCTCCTAAACCTCATAAAAAACTCTCAGCCCCTAAGCATAAAACTCCCTTTGTCTTTCCCGTTTGCACCCGTTCCTCAGATAACCCTGCCGCTGCCGACGGCTCATCTGCCGCGGCTGCCGCCGCGCCATTTGATAGTGAAAGTAATCATTCTCTCCGCCTGCGCTCCTCTTCCTCCGAAAATGAAGCAGAGGAAGACGCAAAAAATAATTCCTCCTCTGATGATGAAAGCCACCCCCCTCCTCTCGTTTTACGGCGTCCTCGTTCGCTGCGTTTCAAACACCTTAAAGAATTACAACACGCAGTCGCCCACTATGGTCCTACTGCTCCTTTCACTCTATCGCTTTTAGATTCCATCTGTGAATCTCTTCACCCCACTCCGTCTACCTGGTTCCACCTAGTAAAAGCTGTCCTTTCTAGAGGGGACTATCTCCATTGGAAAACTGATTATGATGATCGCTGC
>JAVSCE010000976.1:0-38697 GCA_032199065.1 Smutsia gigantea
ATAAAAGTTACCCTCTGTTTATTGCAACGTTATTTAAATTAACCAAGATATGGTAGCAACCTAAGTGTCCATCAATAGGTGAATAGATAAAGATGTAGTATATATATGGAAAAGGAATGAAATCTTGCCATTTGCAACAATATGGGTGGACCTAGAGGATATTATGCTAAGTGAATTAAGTCAGACAGAGAAAGACAAATACAATATACTTTTACTTATAAGTGGAATCTAAAAAACAAAAAACAAACCAAAAAGAAATAGGCTCATAAACACAGACAGTGGACTGTTGGTTACCATAGGGGAGGGTGGTGAGGGGATGTGTGAAGTAGGTGAAGGCGGTAAAGAGGCACAAACTTCAAATTACAAAATGAATTAGTCACAGGAATGGAAGTACAGCATAGAGACAATAAGCAAATTATGTAATATCTTGGTATAGTGAGAGATGGTAACTACACTTGGAGGGGTGAGTATTTAGTAATGTATATAATTGTCAAATCACTATGTTGTACATCTGAAATCTATATAATAATGTATGGTGGCTAAATTCTGATTTAAAAAAGTAAAAAATAAAACAAAGTAAACTTCTTTAAAGATATTCCGCTTATCCCCCCCTCCTTGGAGGTCAATCAGGGGCAAGAGGACACCGTCATCCCTGCCTCCTGCCTTCACAGCAGGATGCCTAGCACCAAATGCCCGATGAGTTTGGGCCTTTACAAAGCAGAGGGAATCTTTCTGCCTCTAGCTTGGTACATTAAAAGAAGGACTGGATTTGAAATGTCTAGACTTGCTTTTTAGTCCTGGCTCTGCTGAGTAACCTTGGAATATATATATAATCTTGCTATTTTTCATCTATAAAATGGAGGTGGTCATATGTATCTCAATTGTTTATAAATGACAATGATGCACATGAAAGCTCCCTGCAACTGTAATCTGCTCTTCAAATGTGAATTGTTATTATTAGTGTACATATAGTGGACACATTTCATCTGACCCAAATAATGCCAAGTACCAAGGGATTGCCTTATCCTTAATGGAATTCTGGAGTGCCTTTTTCTGATTTGGGTAGGAAATTATACATTTCTTTGCAAACTGCCCCCCTCAAAAAATCTCTCTGGAAGCACTATCAACAGCAGGGGTCACAGAGCAGGGACTGAAAAAGAGCACATGCTATGGGTTATATGCTATATAAATATAGCATATTTGGGAATAAAATAAAAATGTGCAGAGAGGCTGACTGAATATAGGACTTGGTTTAGCAATTCAAATCATTCCAAAGTACTTAAGGTGCTGTAGGCACAGTGGTCGGAGAGTTCTACAGTCAAATAAGTTTGGCAAAAACAAAACAAAGCAAAACATTATGCACTTCACTACTAGGGTACTCTCAGATATGCATAACATATACTAGAACATTAAAGGCTACAAGAAGTCCTGCAGTAAAGGTGCCTGTTTACTTTTGTTTATCTTAGCATTTTCCAGACATATTCAGTTCCCCACTCCTGCCCCTTATAATACTTGTTAACATTTTGGATGAACACATGCTGGGCAATATTGCCTTAGGTGATTATCCCAGGGATGACTGGCCGCCCACATGTTATGATATAAAGTGAAAAGTAATAATGAATGCCCTGGTTCCCAGTCTCATGGATGGCAATGCTGGTTTGATGAAAGCAAAACCAAATAAATTGGTTTAAGGAGAGTGCCATTACCAAGATGGCGACATAGGTCATTCCTGACTTTGCCTCCCCTTATAAGAACAACTAACATGTGTTCAAGAACAAGACACCCCCTAGAAAATCCTAGAACACGGGGGTGATGCTAAAGCACTCCGCTGCACCTCAGACAGAGACAGACTGCATCAGAAGGGTGAGAGTAAAGGCTACATATTGACCTCATTGCCCATCCTCAGGTTGGTACTACATGGAGAGGTCTTCCCGAGCTGTTAGCTCCTCCAGTGGGAAAAGAGAATCCAGGAGGGACAACCATACCCTCACCCTGGCATTGTAGATTGTTTTGCAGGAGCTTCTACTGTACTCTAACACCATGAGGATTTCAGGGTAAACTGTGAGGCCCAGCAACTGGGAATCTGACTGTGGTAGCAGGCCCAAGTAGTAATCACAACCAGTAGCTTTGTTCATCTGCAGAACCAAATCAGGTGCACACTCTGATCAGGGAACTCAGCAGCATGCAAATCTACCTGATTCAGATCCTTAAACAAGGAGTTCCTCTGGTCCTAGAGCCTGGTTTACCCATGCTTAGGCAAGGTGCTGAGTCATAGCCCCATCTACTGTCAAGGGTGTCTTCCAGCCCCATCTGACCAAAAGGGCTGGTGACAACTGGAAGCTGTGTGGCCTAGTGGTGCTCAAGTCAAGAGAAGGTCAGAAAGAGCCAATAGTTTGCAGAGAAAAACCAATGGCCCTGTTTTGCCACAGAACTTGGGGTATGGGTCAATTTAAGTTAAAACAACAAAGACCTTTAGAGTTTTAGAGCTCTTTCTCTTGCTGTGCCCAGGCAGGGGAGTCTGATCTGTAGCCTTGCTTATTTCTGCTCATTGCTGAATACAGTCTTCAGCCCGCCTGTCAAGGGAACCTAACCAGAGCACACAAAAAGCTGTGTAGCCCGTTCAATAGCCCTATACACAGTGGCACTTGAATAGAGAGCAGAGCTCATGCCTTCACCCATCTGCAGAGCAAAACTTGTGATCTCACCTGACCAGGGAATTCAGTGCCCACTCAGGCCTGATTTGGGTTCCCAAACAACAAGCTATCCAGGCCATGGGCCCTGGTCTGCTGCCCTGCTAAGTCAGGGAAGCTAATTAATAGTTCTATTTCCTACTGAGCATAGTACCCAGGCCTGCCCATCTAGTAAGCCTGACTGGAGAATTCAGGCAACTACAGAGCTCATTCTACAGCCATACTTATATAGGAAACCAAGCAGTCCTATCCAACTGTCCTCAGCCAGTGGCATACTCTCCAGTCCCATCCTCAGAGCTTGAACACTTGCTTTGCCCAAAAATGGACCCATAACAGCAGGTCCCACCTGCCCAAAAACATTAGACACAAAAGCTTTAGACAGGCACACCTAGAAACCCAAACTGAGCTGACTGGCGAGCTGCCTGTGAAAGCAAAAAAGAAAAAGTCTGAAAGAGGAGTCCCATTGTTCAAATTGCACATTTACCAAGGCAAGGGATCAAGGATCATGAAAAGTCAGATAAATATGACACCAACAAAGGAAACTAATAAAGTTCCAATAATTAACACTAAATAAATGGAGATCTATGAACTGTCAGACAAAGAAATCAGAATAATCCTCTTAAGGAAGTTTAGTGAACTATAAGAAAACACAGACAACTAAACAAAATTAGGAAGACAATGCATGAACAAAATTAGAAGTTTGACAAGGAAATAGCAACTATCAAAACAAAAAACCCAGAAATCCTAGAACTGAAAAATATGATAACTGAAGAACTCAACAGACAGTTTCAAAAGTAAGCTCAACCATGCAGAAGAAAGAATAAGTAACCTGGAGGCTAGGACATTGGAAATGATACAGTCAGAAGAACAAAAAGAAAATAAGAAAAAAAAGAGTGAAGAAAGCCTACAGGAATTATAAAAGACAATAAAAAGAAACAATATTTGTATTATAGGAATTCCAGAAGGAGGAGAGAAGGAAAAAGATACAGAAGGTATGTTTAAAACAATAATGCCTGAAAATTTCCTAAACCTGGGGAGAGAAATAGACATACGGATCCATGAGGCCCAAAGGATGCCAAATAGATTGAACCTGAATAGGGCTACACCAAGACACATTATAATTAAATTGTCAAAAGTCAAAGATATATATGCGTAGGTTTATATCTGGGTTCTCTATTCTCTTTCATTGATCAATGGGTCTGTTCTTGTGCCAGTACCATACTGTTTTGATTACTGTGGCTTTGTAGTAGAGCATCAAGTCAGGGAACATGATCCCCCCAGCTTTGTTCTTCTTTCTTAAGATTGCTTTGGCTATTCGGGGTCCTTTGTGGTCCCATACGAATTTTAGGATTATTTGCTCTAGTTCTTCAAAAAATGCTGTTGGTATTTTGATGGAGATTGCATTGAATCTGTAAATTACTTTAGGCAGGATGGCCATTTTGACAATATTAATTCTTCCTATCTATGAGTGTGGGATAGATTTCCATTTATTCATGTCTTCTTTAACTTCTCTGATCGGTGTCATATAGTTTTCAGAGTACAGGTCTTGCACCTCCTTCCTTGTTAGATTAATTCCTAGGTATTTTATTCTTTTTGATGCAATTGTAAATGGAATTGTTTTCCTGATTTCTCTTTCTGCTATTTTGTTAGTATATAGGAATACAACAGATTTTGGTGTATTAATTTTGTATCCTGCAACTTTGATGAATCCAGTTATTAGTTCTAATAGTTTTTTGGTGGAGTTTTTAGGGTTTTCTATATATAGTATCATGTTATCTGCAAATAGTGACAGTTTTACTTCTTCCTTACCACTGAATGCCTTTTATCTCTTTATCTTGTCTTACTGCTGTGTCTAGGACTTCCAGTACAGTGTTGAATACAAGTGGTGAGAATGGACATCCTTGTCTTTTTCCTGATCTTAGAGGAAAAGCTTTCAGCTTTTTACCATTGAGTATGATGTTAGCTGTTGACTCATAGACACTGAGAAATGACTGGTGGTTACCATGGGGAGGAGTTGGGGTGGGTGGGTGAAAGGGTGAGGGAGATAAAGAGGTATCAAAACTCTCAATCATAATATAAGTTAGTCACAGCCATGGTATTACAGCATGGAGAATATAGCCAATGATTCTGTAATATTTTTCTATGTTGACAGATAGTAACTGCACTAGTTGGGATGACAATTTAATAATATAGGTAACTGTTGAACCACTATGTTGTATACTTGAAACCAATATAAGATTATATATCAACTATACTTCAATTAAAAAAAATCAAAGACAAAGAAATAATTTTAAACACAGCAAGAGAAAAGAGAGAAGTTACAAAGGAACCCCTGTAAGACTATTAGCAGATTTCTTGGCAGAAACTTTTCAGGCCAGGAGAGAATGTGATTATATATTCAAAATAGTTAAAGAAAATAACTCAACCCAAAATTCTATACCAAACAAAGCTGTCTTTTATAAACAAAGGAGGGCTAAAGACTTTCCCAAATAAACAAAAGCTGATGGAGTTCTCCCTTACAAGAAATACTAAAGGAAGTTTTCTGAGTAGAAATAAAAGAATGCTAATTAATATCATAAAAACACAAAAAGGTAGCATAAATCTTACAGGTAATGGTAAATAGATTCTGCAATATCACAATAGTAGTGTATAACTCACAACTCTAGTTTAAAAGTTAAAAAAATGGAAGCAAAAATAAGTATAAATACAACAATCTTTTATTAGTTACACAATATAAAAATATGTAAATAGTAACAGCAATAACCTAAAATGTGAGGCAGAGAAGTGAAAGTATAAAGTATATGAAATCTATTGAAGTGAAGTTGTTCTTAGTTTAAAATAGGGTGTTATAAGTTTAAGATATTATATATAACCCTAATGGTAACCACAAGGGAAGATCTTGTAGGAATTACAGAGATGAATGTGATAAAAGTCAAAGCATACTGGTATGCATACAACATACAACATATGTATATATACAACATCAAAACATTCCAAAAAGACAGCAGAATGAGAAACAAGAAACAATGGATGTACAAAACAACCAGAAAACGATGAACAAAATGGGGAATTTCACTAACATAGGGACTCTAAGAAAAGAAACCAAACTCATAGAATAAAAGATCAGATCTGTGGTCATCAGAGGTGGGAGATGGTGGGAGGGGAAAGTGGAGGATAGAATAAAAGATCAGACCTGTGTTCACCAGAGGTGGGAGATGGTGGGAGGGGAAAGTGGAGGATAGAATAAAAGATCAGACCTGTGGTCACCAGAGGTGGGAGATGGTGGGAGGGGAAAGTGGAGGAAGGTGGTCAAAAGGTACAAACTTCCATTTGTAAGATAAATAAGTACTAGAGATGTAATTTACATGATGACTATAACTAACATTACTCTATGACATATAGGAAAGTTGTTAAGAGAGTAAATCCTAAGAGTTTTCATCACAAGGAGAAAATGTTTTCCTTTATTCTTCTTTTCTTTTTATTGTATCTATATGAAAAGATAGATGTTAGCTGAACCTACTGTGGCAATCATTTCAAAATATATGTAAATCAAACCATGTAAGCATATATGCTTAAACTTACATAGTGATGTATGTCAATTATTTCTCAATAAGACTTGAAAAAAATGTTGGGTTTAAACAAATATATGTGTGACTTGAAGCAGAGGGAAAAGAAGGACTGTGTGTGTGTATTTGTACCTTTTGCTGAAAAATCTATGGAATTGAAAAAGGCATCACTAAAAACATCTAGTTCAAATATTTATACATTGCAAAACTGAAGCTCAGAGAGGAAAAGTCACTTGCTTGAGACCACAGGTCTCCCAACTACCACCTACCAATTTAGTTTTTCCCATTGTGCCCTCTTGTCCCAGGTAAGGAGAAAAGGGTTAAGGAAAGAGGGAAAGAAACATTGTTTTTCCATGTTTAACAGCATTTTGTAGGGTAAAAAGGAGTCTGTCATTTGTTATTTTATTTGAGTCTCATAGAGCCCCTATCAAGGAGCAGGACAGGGTTTACCGTGTCCAAATTCCTAAGTGGGTCAAAAATCAGAACACGTTAACTGATTACCTTAAGTCCTATGGTTTAGGACTAGAACCCAAATGTGCTGCTTATTTTGTTTGCCACCTTCAACACATATACCCCATATCCATTCTCTTCCCTGCTCTGTGCTTTGAGAGGCTAAGTCCAGCCGACTATATAGCCTAAGTTCTTTGCTAATTGGTTTTCAGATAGGATTAGTTGGGAGGTTCCTGCAACATACTGAAGGGTAGGAAGAAATGGAGCTCAAGATATTCCTTCTCTGTTTCCTCTCCGCTTTGGTGCCATTTCCTTGACACCATGATTCCAGCTCCCCTGAAAGTTTCTAGTTTTATTTCCTTCTCTTATTCCTTCACCTTCAAAGGTGACAACAGAGTTCTGGTGCTGCTAGTGGCTGGGTGTGTCATTTTGTCCATTCCCCTTATTAGAATCTCTTTGAACATACTGAGTAGTATTTCTCTAATAATTAGTGATGCTGAGAATCTTTTCATTTACTTGCTGGTCATTTGTATATCTTTGGAGGAATGTCTGTTCAAGTCCTTTGCCCATTTTTTAGATCGTTTATTGTTTTTGTCATTGAGTTGTAAGAGTTCTTTATTCTGTATATTAAGCCCTTATCCAGATACATGATTTGCGAACATTTTCTCCCATTCTGAAGGTTGTCTTTTCATTCTGTTGATAGTGTCTTTTGATGCACAGAGTTTTAATTCTGATGTAATTCATTTTATCTCTTTTTACTTTTGTTGTCTGTCCTTTTGGTGTCATAGCCAATAAATCATTCCCAAGTCCTATGTCATGAAATTTTCCATATTTTCTTCTAGGAATTTTATAGTTCTTGCTATTACAAGTTTGGGTATTTGGTCCATTCAGAGTTAATTTTTGTATATCATATAAGGAAACTTACAAAACTTCATTTTTTGCATGCTGATCTCCAGTTTTGCCAGTACCACTGTTGAAAAGATTGTCCTTTTCTCACTGAAGGATCTTGATAGCCTTATCAAAAATCATTTGAATGTATATGTGATGGCTTATTTCTGGGATCTATATTCTATTCAGTTAGTGTATATCTGTCTTTATGTGCCAGGGAAACTTTTGTGGAGAGTTCTATTTTTTTTAGTATAGCAGTGACTACCCTCACCCATTTAGGTATGGGGTGATGGGTGGGATAGCAATAACAGAGTCAGGGGAGGAATTGGTTGGAAGTACCAGGCAATGTGAAGAAAACTTTCAGCTAATGGCAGTGCTAACAGTATTATACTCAAGGAGAAAGCAGTCTAATTGGAGAAATGAAATGGACACACTTTACAAAGGAGCTCACTGATGAGTACAAATTTTTTAATTTAAGAAGCTGACATTTAAATCAACTTTGGAAACTTGGTTTGCATTTTCCTTTAGAAAGAAGGTATATACACTAATGATGAACTAACAGAAAGAGAAACCAGAAAAACAATTCCATTCACAATTGCATCAAAAAGAATAAAATACCTAGGAATAAACCTAATGAAGGAAGTGAAAGACCTGTACTCTGAAAACTACAAGACACTCCTAAGAGAAATTAAAGAGGACACTAAGAAATGGAAATGCATCCCATGCTCTTGGCTAGGAAGAACAAATATTGTCAAAATGGCCATACTACCTAAAGCAATCTACAGATTCAATGCAATCCCTATCAAACTACCAACAGCTTTCTTCAATGAACTGGAACAAATAATTCTAAAATTCATATGGAACCACAAAAGACCCCGAATAGCCAAATCAATCCTGAGAAGGAGGAATAAAACAGGGGGAATTACACTCCCTGACTTCAAGCTCTACTACAAAGCCACAGTAATCAAGACAATTTGGTATTGGCACAAAAACAGACCCACAGACCAGTGGAACAGAATAGAAAATCCAAACATTAACCCAAACATATACAGTCAATTAATATTTGATAAAAGTGCCTTGGATATACAATGGGGAGATGACTGCCTCTTCAGCAGCTGGTGTTGGAAAAACTGGACAGCTACATGTAAGAGAATGAAACTGGACTACTGTCTAGCCCCATACACAAAGGTAAACTCAAGGTGGATCAAAGACCTGAATGTAAGTCATGAAACCATAAAACTCTTAGAAAAAAACATAGGCAAAAATCTCTTGGACATAAACATGAGCAACTTCTTCATGAACATATCTCCCCGGGCAAGGGAAACAAAAGCAAAAATGAACAAGTGGGACTATATCAAGCTGAAAAGCTTCTGTACAGCAAAGGACACCATCAGTAGAACAAAAAGACATCCTACAGTATGGGAGAATATATTCATAAAAAACGTATCTGATAAAGGGTTGACATCCAAAATATATAAAGAACTCATGCACCTTAACAAACAGAAAGCAAATAATCCAATTAAGAAATGGGCAGAGGACATGAATAGACACTTCTCCAAAGAAGAAATTCAGATGGCCAACAGGCACATGAAAAGATGCTCCACATCGCTAATCATCAGAGAAATGCAGATTAAAACCACAATGAGATATCACCTCACACCAGTGAGGATGGCCAACATCCAAAACACAAACAACAACAAATGTTGGCGAGGATGTGGAGAAAAGGGAACCCTCCTACACTGCTGGTGGGACTGCAAATTAGTTCAACCATTGTGGAAAGCAGCATGGAGGTTCCTCAAAAAACTCAAAATAGAAATACCATTTGACCCAGGAATTCCACTCCTAGGAATTTACCCTAAGAATGCAGCAGCCCAATTTGAAAAGGACAGATGCACCCCTATGTTTATTGCAGCACTATTTACAATAGCCAAGAAATGGAAGCAACCTAAGTGTCCATCAGTAGATGAATGGATAAAGAAGATGTGGTACATAGACACAATGGAATATTATTCAGCCATAAGAAGAAAACAAATCCTACCATTTGCAACAACATGGATGGAGCTAGAGGGTATTATGCTCAGTGAAATAAGCCAAGCCGAAAAAGACAAGTATCAAATGATTTCACTCATATGTGGAGTATAAGAACAAAGAAAAAAACTGAAGGAACAAAACAGCAGCAGACTCACAGAACCCAAGA
This sequence comes from Smutsia gigantea, assembly GCA_032199065.1. Lineage (NCBI taxonomy): Eukaryota > Metazoa > Chordata > Mammalia > Pholidota > Manidae > Smutsia > Smutsia gigantea. The sequence goes on from JAVSCE010000976.1 coordinate 9,792, forward strand.
ACGGACTAATAGTTACCAAAGGGAAAGGGACTGGGGAAAATGGGCGGGAAGGGAGGGATAAGAGGGAAAAAGGGGCATTACGATTAGCAGATGTAATGTTTGGGGGGGCACGGGGAGGGCAGTACAAGTCAGAGAAGACAAGTAGTGATTCTATAGCATCTCACTACGCTGATGGACAGTGAGTGTAATGGGGTTGGTGGGGGGGGACCTGATGAAGGGGGTAGTTTAATAACCGTAATATTGCACATGTAATTGTAGATTAATGATAATAAAATAAATTATATTAAAAAAAAGAGAAAGAAGGTATATAAGGTACCTTCCTTCTAAAACCAGATCGTAAAAGACTAATCCTAAATATGTTTGAAATAGTGGCTATTGGTGATGAAAAATATGGTAGGCTCTAATACCATTTTACTTTTGAAAAACAAAGAATACAGATAGTAATTGTTTAATATATTGTTAAAGCTAGTCCTAGAGTAAAAAAAAAATTAGTTCAAGGACCAAGGAGATTGGTGAAGACTTAGAGAGTCTGAAGGAACCTTCCCAGACTGTGGAGTGGGTGGTAAGGAAAGGGCTTTGAGGTCAGACAATCTGGGTCTGCTACTTTCTAGCTGTATGATATATTTTTTGAGCTTCAGCCTCCTCATCTATAGAATGATGATAGCAGTGCCTATGTTCTCAGGACTCTAGTAAGGGCTAAATGAATCTCTGTATGCTTAGTATCTATTATAGAACTTGGTCCACAGTAGGCACTTACTTGATAAATGCTGTTCTCTTACATTCAAAGGGCTTTAGGGGTTAATGGCACCAGTTCTGATGCTGGTGTGGCAATAGCACCATTTCCTTACTCTGTTAAAGTTAATATAGGAGTGACTAGCTGGTGCTATATGGGTGATTGGTGGAGAGTTTTCTGGTTTAATAGATCAAGAGCTGCCCTACAAAGGACATATAGGAAGGGGGTGGTGTGTGTATGAGAGAATGTCCTGGTGTGATTAACTAAGTGGAAGAAAATGGGGAACACTGCATACTTTCCCTGAGGTTGGAGAAAGGAGATGGCAGGGGAGGGAACATGCACCAGGTATCTGTCTTCCCATATATGAGAGTGATTAATGGACTTAAAACTTTTTAGGTAACCCACTAGCTCACATGTATTGAATTGGCTTGCATGTATCTAACTTACATGCATCAAATTGTTATACTAACTATAATTTTACACAAATCTTAATAAGGCAGACCTGGCCAGGCTGTTATTTGGTGATACTTTGTGAGTCACTGGTTTAGGTACATACATGCATTTAAAAAATATTACAAGCTCCACATTCTTCAAATTTGATCTTTTTCTTCATTCATTGGAATGCTCAACTCATCTAAAGTAACTGAGGTTTGACTGTGATACACATGGATTATTACCAACAGCTTGAGGTGATGTGTGACTATAAAGTAATGAGGGTCGGGTAGAAGAATATAGGGAATACCTCCTGGAGGCAATGTATTCTGAGCTGGGCCTTGAAGAAACTGATGTGGATTTGGAAGTGGAGAGGGTGAATTGTCAAGGGAATGTCATATGTTAACGAATGATAAACGGAAGAGATGTGTTGCAGTTGAAGGGCTCAAGAAAGTATCTTTATAAACCAAGATTAAGTGGTTGGAGTGAGGATACTAGAGGCTGGACTAAGGTCCTAGGCTTTAACTCAGTAGGCAATAGGGAGACACTATGTAATACTGTAATAGGGAGTGGCAGGATGTGGATAAAAATGCTATATCCATGGTTATGGCCATGGTATACTTCATTGATTCCCAAACCTAGATTTAAAAACTACAGTTCCCAGGGAACATCCCCAAAGATTCTGATTCAAGGGGTAAGTATGAGAGAGGTGTGTATAAGGAGTCAATGGTGACATGTGAAGGAGGTGAGGACAATGGCCGGAACTAGGGATCAGAACCCAGAAGGCTGCCTATCTCCAAAGTCTATGAACACAACCATAACCCTTTTTGATAGCTCTCCTATTGTTGCCTCTTCCTGGGATCCTTTTTCTCTCCATCTCCTTGAAAATATGGCCATTGTTCAAGGCCTAACTCAGATGTATCCTCCTCTGAGAAGCCCTCCCTGGACCATGTCTCCCTCTGAGACCTCTCCTGAGGTTACTGTGTGGATATGAGGAAACCAGAGGACACGAGTTCAGTCACAGGCCATGAATACTAAGGGAAGGGTCTGAAGGGCAGGATGAAAGTTATAGAACAAGAAGAGGTAGGTGATGTCCTCACTTCATTTACTCTCCACATTACTGAAAAGTATTGCAGTTTATATATGCCTGCTTGTGTGGAATTGCAGATCATACTGCTTAGTTTTAACTAACTAAGCCTCACACAATGAGTAAATAGTTTACAATTTTTCCTGAAAATAAACCAAGGATTCAGGAGAAATGTAATGGAAGCACAAGAGAATGATAAGAAATAGTAGAGGTAATGTCATTCTGCTCCTGGAAGATTCTACCCCTAGAATGAGCTTGTCAGCTACATTACCAAATCAGAACGGCAACGATCTAATAAACTGGTAAGAAGTGAACCAAAACGATCTGCCAAAAAGTCTTTGTGAGGCACCATTTTTTGGGGGGGGTGGGGGGTGTTGAAAGCCATTAATACCAAGAATTGAAATTACTGAACTTAGAATTGGAACTTCAGATTGCTACGCATGCAGAATTAAACTAAGATGTAAAAAATAAAGTTTATTAAGTCACATAGCTCTCTCTAAAGAAATTATTTTATTTTAGTGAATTTCAGTGAAAGCAAAAAGGATTTTGGAGCTGTTAATATACTTATAAATTATTTTAAAATACACTTAATTTTGTCTTTCTTGCATACTCTTAAATTCCTTTTTCTGTTTGTTTTATAATGTACACAACATATTAGTATAGTATCATGCTTAGTTACAAATATTTACATAAGGGATTGTAACCTCAGACTATTTTTCATAGTAATAAAATTGGAAATCAAGAATACTTGAAAACTGTTGCATTAAGCAACTGCACATTTGCAGTAGGGAGAAAGGGGAAAGTATGCCACCCATTGAAAGGGCTTTTTCTGTCCAGAATCACAGAAGAGGCAACCACCAAACTGAGCCTATTTTAGGATTGGAAGAGGGCTCGAAGAATATTGGAGTATTGGGGAAGGATAGAGCAGGGAGTAACAGTGATACTTGCAAGAAGTGGGAGGCATGGTTATAGGGCTGCTGCTAATCCATATTGTGCCTTAGTACAAATTAGAAAAGGTAAACCTTTCTTTAAGCAGATGCAGCCCCACACCAGGGTCCATAGCTTGGTAAGTCTGTGCACTGGCTTAGGTTGAGTATCTGTTCACACCGATCAGCGGGCACTGTCATGTAGTGCATAACCTTTGTAACTGTATATAGTGGCTCTCTGCAAGAATGCTTAGTAAGTGTCGGATCCACTTAAAAATAATCTTCTCAACTGATTCTGATGACCAGCCAAAATTGTGAATGACTGGCCTACATAATATTATGTTTACTTAGTTATCCTCTAAACGTTGCAGAATTCTTCAAAGAAATGGATTTTTAATATTGGTTTACAATTGACAATAGAAAGCTGCCGGGATTAAAGATGGCGGCATGAGAGGTGAGTCAGAAGCTTCCTCCTAAAACCGCATATCATAAGAAAATATAATTAATACAACTAATCCTGAAAGAGCAACAGGAAAGAGGGATGCACCAGACTGCATAAACCTGGAGAAAAGAATAAACCTCACGAAACAGGGTAACATACCAAAGCCATGGCCCAGCGGGAAGCAAGCCCTTCCCCCACTACAGCTCACAAGAGGGAGGAAGAGAAACAAAGCAGGGAGAGAGTGGAGGCCTGGGACTGCTGAACACCTAGCTCTGGAGATATGCTCTGGGAGCACAAACCTACATTTCATGGTGCTCTCATGATTAGAGGGGTTGGAAAGCTAAGACAGGCACAATACCTGGAGAGACTGAGATTCCACCCACTTGTGGAAAACAGGGATCCATATCCGGCTGCTCTGGGACAAAAGAAAGGTGGGCAGTCTGAGAGACTTCCTAACAGGGAGAGGGCTGCTAAAGGGGAAAGGACTGCACAGAGCTTACTGCTCAGGAGAAAGGACAGGTAGACAAAATTGTCCAGGTGCACTCTGCCCAGAAGGTTGGGAACTTTCATGACCTTCAGGCACTCCAGCCACTGGTGGGCTATGCAGCTCCAAGGCCCCCCTCTGTGAGACACAGCCTGCTGCGCCTTCCTCCCAGCCAGCTCCACCTGGCTCGCAACCCAGCAAATGCTACCTTGGTGTTAGGCCAGCCAGAGGGAAGCCCCATCTATAGCAGCTAAAAATGAAAAGCACAGAGGCTTATACCTGTGTGCTCCACCACGGGATTTGGCAGTGGAGACAGGCATAGCAGCCGGGAAACAAGAAACAGCTCTTTCCTCCCCCCAGGCACCAACACCACTCCCCTGTGACCCCCAACATTGCTCCAGGGGATGAACAGCTCCAGAGAGTAGAGCTTCTGGGCACTAGAGGGTGCCACATACAAATAAGAAACTCAAAGGAACCTGGTTCAAAGCAAAATTATGAATACACCACAGAAAGATTCAAATGAAATTGACCTCATGAATCTTCCTGAAAGGGATTTCAAAATAAAAATCATTAACATACTCATGGAGGTACAGAAAAATATTCAAGAACTAAGGAATGCATTCCTGTTGGAGATCCAATCATTACAGAACACAGTATCAGAAATGAAACATACAGGGAGAGGGATTAAAGATGGCAGCATGAGAGGTGAGACAGAGGCTTCCTCCTAAAACAGCATATAATATGGAAATAAAGCTACTACAACTACTCTTGAAAGAGCAGTGGGAAAGAGGACAGTAACAAACTGCATACACCTGGAGACAAGAGCAGCCCTCACTGAAAATGGTAATGTACTAAAGTTATGGTCCTGCGGGATCCAAGCCCTTCCCCCACCCTAGCTCACCAGCAGGAGGAACAGGAATGGAGCAGAGAGGGAGTTGAGAACTGGGACTGCTGAATACCTAACTCTGGAGATCTGCTCTGGGAGAACAAACCTACATTTCATAGTGCTTGCATGATACTCTTGTAATTGGGGGGTTGGAAAGCTAATACAGGCAGAATTCCTGGAGAGACTAAGATTCCAGATGCTTGTGAAAGCAGGGATCCATACCCAGCTGCTTGGGGACAAAAGAAAGGTGCGCAGTCTGAGAGACTTCCTAACAAAGAAGCCCTTAGCAAGAGGGCTGCTAAAGGGGCAAGGATTGCACGGAGCTTACTGCTCAGGAGAAAGGACAGGTAGACAAAATTATCCAGGTGCACTCTGCCAAGCAGATTGGGAGTTCTCACGATCTTCAGGTGCACCAGCTCCCTGGCTGCCTACACAGCTCCAAGAACCCCTTCTGTGACAGGTAGACTAATGTGCCTTTCTCCTGGCCAGCCCCACCAGGCTTGCAAACCAGGAAACCCTTCCTTGGTGTTAGGCCAGCCAGAGGGAAGATCTGTCTACAGCAACTAAAAACGCAAAGCACAGAGGCTTATACCTGTGTGCTCAGCCCACTGGTTCAGGCAGTGGAGACAGGCACAGCAGCCAGGAACCAGGAAACAGCCCTTTCCTCCCCCCAGGCACCAATACCACTCCCCTACAATCCCCGACATTGCTTCAGGGGCTGAGCAGCTCCAGAGAGTATAGCTCTGGGCACTAGAGGGCACCATACACGCATATGAAATACCAAAGGAATCTGGTCCAGAGTAAAATTATGAATACAACTCCTGAGAAAGATTGAAATGATATGGACCTTATGACTCTCCCTGAAAGGGAGTTCAAAATAAAAATCATTAACATTCTCATGGAGGTACGGAAAGATATTCCAGAACTCAGGAATGAATTGTGGTCAGAGATCCAATCGTTGAAGAACACAATGGACAGTATTAAAAGCAGATTGGATATGGTGGAGGAGATGATAAATGAAACAGAAACTAGAGAAGAGGACTACAAAGAAGGTGAGGCACTGAGAGAAAAAAGGATCTCTAGGAATGAAAGAATATTGAGAGAACTGTGCGACCAATCCAAACGGAACAATATTCGCATTATAGGGGTATCAGAGGAAGAACAGGGAGAAAAAGGGATAGAAAATGTCATTGAGGAGGTGATTGCTGAAAACTTCCCCCATCTGGGGAAGGAGATAGTCTCTCAGGCCATGGAGGTGCACAGATCTCCCAACACAAAGGACCCAAGGAAGACAACAGCAAGACATATAGTAATTAAAATGGCAAAGATCAAGGGTAAGGACAGACTATTAAAAACAGCCAGAGAGAGAAATAAGATCACATGCAAAGGAAAACCCATCAGGCTATCATCAGACTTCTCAGCAGAAACCTTACAGGCCTGAAGGGAGTGGCATGATGTATTTAATGCAATGAAGCAGAAGGGCCTTGAACAAAGATTACTTTATCTGGCAAGATTATCATTTAAATTTGAAGGAGGGATTAAACAATTCCCAGATAAACAAAAGCTGAGAGAATTTGAATGCCACAAACCATCTCTACAGTGTATTTTGGAGGGACTGCTATAGCTGGAAGTGTTCCTATGGTTTAATAGCGGTCACCAGAGGTAATAAAACCACAGTAAAGAAAATTGAACAGCTAATTACTAAGAAAATGCAAAATTAAATTAACTATCCCCAAAGTCAATCAAGGGATAGACAAACAGTACAGAATATGATACCTAATATACAAAGAATGGAAGAGGAAGAAAAAGGAGGAAACAAACAAACAAACAAACAAACAAAGAACCTTTAGATTGTGTTTGTAATAGCATACTAAGTGAGTTGTTAGACTTTTATATAGTAGGGAAGTTAACCTTGAACCTTTGGTAACCATAAATCTAGCCTGCAATGCCAATAAGTACATACCTATCGATAATCACCCTAAATGTAAATGGACTGAGTGCACCAGTCAAAAGGCATAGAGTCACTGAATGGACAAAAAAACAAGACCCATCTATATGTTGCCTTCAAGAGACTCACATTAAACCCAAAGACATACACAGACTAAATGTGAAGGGATGGAAAAAGATATTTCATGCAAACAAAAAGGAGAAAAAAGCAGGTGTTGCAGTACTTGTATCAGACAAAATAGACTTCAAAACAAAGAAAGTAGCAAGAGATAAAGAAGGACATTACATAATGATAAAGGGGTCAGTCCAACAAGAAGATATAAGCATTATAAGTATATATGCACCCAACACAGGAGCACCAGCATATGTGAAACAAATACTAACAGAATTAAAGGAGGAAATAAACAGCAATGCAGTCGTTTTAGGAGACTTCAACACACCACTCACTCCAAAGGACAGATCAACCAGACAGAAAATAAATAAAGACACAGAGGCACTGAACAACACATTAGAACAGATGGACCTAACAGACATCTACAGAACTCTACACCCCAAATCAACAGGATACACGTTCTTCTCAAGTGCACATGGAACATTCTCCAGAATAGACTGAATACTAGGACACAAAAAGAACCTCAATAAAGTAAAAATATTGAAATTCTACCAACCAACTTCTCAGATCACAAAGGTATAAAACTAGAAATAAATTTTAGAAAGAAATCAAAAAGGCTCACAAATACATGGAGTCTTTACAACATTCTCCTAATTAATCAATGGGTTAATGACCAAATCAAAACAGAAATCAAAGAATATATGGAGACTAATGACAACAACAACACAAAGCCACAGCTTCTATGGGACGCAGCAAAGGCAGTTCTAAGAGGAAAGTATATTGCAATCCAGGCCTATCTAAAGAAAGAAGAACATTCCCAAATGAATAGTCTAAAGACACAATTACTGAAATTGGAAAAAGAAGAACAAATGAGGCCCAAAGTCACCAGAAGGAGGGACATAATAAAGATTAGAAAAGAAATAAATAAAATTGAGAAGAACAAAACAATAGAAAAAAAATCAATGAAACCAAGAGCTGGTTCTTTGAAAAAATAAGCAAAATAGATAACCCCCTAGCCAGACTTATTAAGAGAAAAAGAGAATCTACACACATAAACAGAATCAGAAATGAGAAAGGAAAAATCACGACGGATCCCACAGAAATACAAAGAATTATAAGAGAATACTATGGGAATCTATATGCTAGCAAGCTGGAAAACCTAGAAGAAATGGACAACTTCATAGAAAAATACAACCTTCCAAAACTGACCAAACAAGAAACAGAAAAACTAAACAGACCTATCACCAGCAATGAAATTGAAGCGGTAATCAAAAAACTACCCAAGAACAAAACCCCCGGACCAGATGGATTCACCTCTGTATTCTACCAGACATATAGAGAAGAAATAACACCCATTCTCCTTAAAGTTTTCCAAAAAATAGAAGAGGAGGGAACACTTCCAAACTCATTCTATGAAGCCAGCATCACTCTAATACCAAAACCGGGCAAAGACCTCACCAAAAAAAGAAAATTACAGACCAATATCCCTGATGAACGTAGATGCAAAAATACTCAACAAAATATTAGCAAACCGAATTCAAAAATACATCAAGAAGATCATACACCATGAGCAAGTGGGATTCATCCCAGGGATGCAAGGATGGTACAACATTCGAAAATCCATCAACATCATCCACCACATCAACAAAAAGAAGAACAAAAACCACATGATCATCTCCATAGATGCTGAAAAAGCATTTGACAAAATTCAGCATCCATTCATGATTAAAACTCTCCACAAAATGGGTATAGAGGGCAAGTACCTTAACATCATAAAGGCCATATATGACAAACCCACAGCTAACATCGTACTTAATGGTGGGAAGCTGAAAGCTTTTCATCTAAGATCGGGAACAAGACAGGGATGCCCACTCTCTCCACTGTTATTCAACATAGTACTGGAGGTCCTAGCCATGGCAATCAGACAAAACAAAGACATACAAGGCATCCAGATTGGTAAAGAAGAAGTCAAATTGTCACTCTTTGCAGATGACATGATATTGTACATAAAAAACCCTAAGGACTCCCCTCCAAAATTACTAGAACTGATATCTGAATTCAGCAAGTTGCAGGATATAAAATTAACACACAGAAATCTGTTGCTTTCTTATACACTAATGGTGAACTAACAGAAAGAGAAATCAGAAAAATAATTCCATTTACAATTGCATCAAAAAGAATAAAATACCTAGGAATAAACCAAACGAAGGAAGTGAAAGACCTGTACTCTGAAAACTGCAAGACACTCCTAAGAGAAATTAAAGAGGACACTAACAAATGGAAATTCATCCCATGCTCTTGGCTAGGAAGAATAAATATTGTCAAAATGGCTATACTACCTAAAGCAATCTACAGATTCAATGCAATCCCTATCAAACTACCAACAGCTTTCTTCAATGAACTGGAACAAATAATTCTAAAATTCATATGGAACCACAATAGACCCCGAATAGCCAAAGCAATCCTGAGAAGGAGAAATAAAACAGGGGAAATTATGCTCCCTGACTTCAAGGTCTATTACAAAGCCACAGTAATCAAGACAATTTGGTATTGGCCCAAGAACAGACCCACAGACCAGTGGAACAGAATAGAAAATCCAAATATTAACCCCAACATATACAGTCAATTAATATTTGATAAAGGAGCCTTGGATATACAATGAGGAGATGACAGCCTCTTCAGCAGCTGATGTTGGAAAAACTGGACAGCTATGTGTAAGAGAATGAAACTGGACTACTGTCTAGCCCCATACACAAAGGTAAACTCAAGGTGAATCAAAGACCTGAATATAAGTCATGAAACCATAAAACTCTTAGAAAAAACACAGGCAAAAATCTCTTGCAAATAAAGATGAGTGACTTCTTCATGAACATATCTCCCTGGGCAAGGGAGACAAAGCAATAATTAACAAGTGGGACTGTCAAGCTGAAAAGCTTCTGCACAGCTTAGGACACCATTAGTAGAACAAAAAGAGATCCTACAGTATGGGAGAATATATTCATAAATGACGTATCCGATAAGGGGTTGACATCCAAAATATATAAAGAACTCATGCACCTTAACAAACAAAAAGCAAATAATCCAATTAAGAAATGGGCAGAGGACATGAATAGACACTTCTCCAAAGAAGAAATTCAGATCGCCAACAGGCACATGAAAAGATGCTCTACATCGCTGATCATCAGAGAAATAAATGCAAATTAAAACCACAATGAGATATCACCTCACATCAGTGAGGATGGCCAACATCCAAAACACAAACAACAGCAAATGTTGGCGAGGATGTGGAGAAAAGGGAACCCTCCTACACTGCTGGTGGGAATGCAAATTACTTCAACCACTGTGGAAAGCAGTATGGAGGTTCCTCAAAAAACTCAAAATAGAAATACCATTTGACCCAGGAATTCCACTCCTAGGAATTTACCCTAAGAATACAGCAGCCCAGTTTGAAAAAGACAGATGCACCCCTATGTTTATTGCAGCAGTATTTACAATAGCTCAGAAATGGAAGCAATCTAAGTGTCCATCAGTAGATGAATGGATGAAGAAGATGTGGTACATATACACAATGGAATATTATTCAGCCATAAGAAGAAAACAAATCCTACCATTTGCAACAACATGGATGGAGCTAGAGGGTATTATGCTCAGTGAAATAAGCCAAGCCGAAAAAGACAAGTATCAAATGATTTCACTCATATGTGGAGTATAAGAACAAAGAAAAAAACTAAAGGAACAAAACAGCAGCAGACTCACAGAACCCAAGAATGGACTAATAGTTACCAAAGGGAAAGGGACTGGGGAAGATGGGTGGGAAGGGAGGGATAAGGGGGAAAAAGGGCATTACGATTAGCAGATGTAATGTTTGGGGGGCACAGGGAGGGCTGTACAACTCAGAGAAGACAAGTAGTGATTCTATAGCATCTCACTACTCTGATGGACAGTGAGTGTATTGGGGTTGGTGGGGGGGGACCTGATGAAGGGGGTAGTTTAATAACCATAATATTGCACATGTAATTGTAGATTAATGATACCAAAATAAATTATAAAAAAAAAGAAATGAAACATACATTGGAAAGTTTTAAAAGCAGATTAGATATGGTAGAAGAGAAGATAAATGAAATAGAAATTAGAGAGGAAGAATACAAAGAAGCTGAGGCACAGAGAGAAAAATGGATCTCTAAGAATGGAAGAATATTGAGAGAACTGTGTGACCAGTCCAAATGGAAAAATATTTGCATTATATGGGTACCAGAAGAAGAAGAGAGAGAAAAAGGGATAGAAAGTATCATTGAGGAGGTAATTGCTGAAAACTTCCCCAGTCTGGGGAAGGAGATAGTCTCTCAGGCCATGGAGGTGCACAGATCTCCCAACACAAGGGACCCAAGGAAGACAACACCAAGACATACAATAATTAAAATGGCAAAGATCAAAGATAAGGACAGACTATTAAAAGCAGCCACAGAGAGAAATAAGATCACATACAAAGGAACGTCCATCAGGTTATCATCAGACTTCTCAACAGAAACCTTATAGGCCAGAAGGGAGTGGCATGATGTATTTAATGCAATGAAGCACAAGGGCCTCGAATCAACAATACTTTATCCGGCTAGATAATCACTTAAATTTGAAGGAGTGTTTAAAAAATTTCTAGATAAGCGAAAGCTGAGAGAATTTACCTCCCACACACCATCTCTACAGTGTATTTTGGAGGGACTGCTATAGATGGAAGTGTTCCCAAGGTTTAATAGCTGTCAACAGAGGTAATAAAACCACAGTAAAGAAAGTAGAACAGTTAATTACTAAGCAAATACAAAATTAGATCAACTACCCCCAAAGTCAATCAAGGGATAAACAAAGAGTACAGAATATGATTCCTAATATATAAAGAATGGAGGAGGAAGAAAAAGGAGGAGAAAAAACGAACCTTTAGATTGTGTTTGTAATAGCATATTAAGGGAGTTAAGTTAGACTCTTAGACAGTAAGGAAGTTACCCTTGAACCTTTGATAATCATGAAGCTAAAGCCTGCAATGGCAATAAGTACATACCTATTGATAATCACCCTAAATGTAAATGGACTGAATGCACCAATCAAAAGACATAGGGTCACTGAATGGATAAAAAAACAAGACCCATCTATATTCTGCCTACAAGAGACTCACTATAAACCCTAGACATACACAGACTAAAAGTGAAGCGATGGAAAAAGATATTTCATGCAACTAATAGGGAGAAAAAAGCAGGTGTTGCAGTACTTGTAACAGATAAAATAGACTTCAAAACAAAGAAAGTGACAAGAGACAAAGAAGGACATTACATAAGGTTAAAGGGGTCAATCCAACAAGAGGATATAACCATTATAAATATCTATGCGTCCAACACAGGAGCACCTACATATGTTAACAGAATTAATGCTAACAGAATTAAAAGGGGAAATAGAAAGCAATGCATTCATTGTAGGAGACTTCAACACTCCACTCACTACAAAGACAGATCAAGGGGACAGAAAATAAGTAAGGAAACAGAGGCACTGAACAGCACACTAGAACAGATGGGCCTAACAGACATCTACAGAACTCTACACCCAAAAGCAGCAGAATATACATTTTTCTCAAGTGTACATGGAACATTTTCAAGAATAGATCATATACTGGGCCACAAAAAGAGCCTTGGTAAATTCAAAAAGACCACAAAGGTATGAAACTAGAAATAAATTATGCCAAGAAAAGGAAAAATCCCACAAACACATGGAGGCTTCACAACATGCTCCTAAATAACCAATGGATCAATGACCAAATAAAAACAGAGATCAAGCAGTATTTGGAGACAAATGACAGTAATAATTCAACACCACAAAATCTGTGGGATGCAGCGAAGGCCATGCTAAGCAGAAAGTATATTGCCTACCTCTGGAAAGAAGAACAATCCCATATGAACAGTCTAAATTCACAATTAACAAAACGAGAAAAAGAAGAAAAAGTGAGGCCCTAAGTCAGTAGAAGGTGGGACATAATAACGAATAGAGCAGAAATAAATAAAAGTGAGAACAATCCAACAATAGAACAATCAGTGAAAGCATGAGCTGTTTCTTCAAGAAAATAAAGAAAATAGATAAAAACCTAGCCAGACTTATCAAGAAAAAAAGACAGTCTGCACACATAAACAGAATCAGAATGGAGAAAGGAAAAATCACTACAGACATGACAGGAATATAAATAGTTATTAGAGAATACTATGAAAAATTATGTGCTAACAAACTGGATAACCTAGAAGAAATGGACAACATTCTAGAAAAATACAACCTTCCAAGGCTGACGCAGAAAGAAACAGAAAATCATAACAGACAAATTACCAGCAATGAAATTGAATTGGTAATCAAAAACCTACCTAAGAACAAAACACCTGAACCAGATGGCATCACTGCTGAATTTTATCAAACATTTAGTGAAGACATAATACCCATCCTCCTTAAAGTTTTTCAAAAAGTAGAAGAGGAAGCACTCCCAAACTCATTCTATTAGTCCAGCATCACTCTAATACCAAAATCAGGCAAAGACACCACAAAAAAAGAAAATTACAGACCAATATTCCTGATGAACATGGATGCAAAAATACTCAACAAAGTATTATAAAGCTGAATTCAAAAATACATCAAAATGATCATCCATCATGATGAAGTAGGATTTATACCAGGGATGCAAGGATGGTACAACATTCGAAAATCCATCAACATCATCCATCACATCAACAAAAAGGACAAAAACCACATGATCATCTCCATAGATGCTGAAAAAGCATTTGACAAAATTCAACATCCATTCATGATAAAACTCTCAACAAAATGGGTATAGAGAGCAAGTACCTCAACATCATAAAGGCTATATATGATAAACCCACAGCTAACATCATACTTAACAGCGAGAAGCTGCAGCTTTTCCTTTAAGATCGGGAACAAGACAAGGATGCCCACTCTGCCCTCTTTTATTCAACATAGTTTTGGAGGTCCTAGCCATGGCAAATAGACAACACAAAGAAATAAAAGGCATCCAGATTGGCAAGGAAGAAGTTAAACTGTCCCTCTTTGCACATGACATGAAATTCTACATAAAAAACCATAAAGAATCCACTCCAAAACTACTAGATCTAATATCTGAATTCAGCACAGTTGTGGGATACAAATTAATACACAGAAATCTGTTGCATTCCTATACACTAATGATGAACTATCAGAGAGAGAAATCAGGAAAACAATTCCATTCACAATTGCATCAAAAAATACAATACCTAGGAATAAACCTAACCAAGGAAGTGAAAGACCTCTACTTTGAAAAATACATGACACTCATGAGAGAAATTAAAGAAGATACCAATAAATGGAAACACAACCACTGCTCATGGATAGGAAGAATTAATATTGTCAAAATGGCCATCCTGCCTAAAGCAATCTGCAGGTTCAATGCAATTCCTATCAAAATACCAACAGCATTCTTCAATGAACTAGAGGAAATCATTCTAAAATTCTTATGGAACCACAAAAGACCCCGAATAGCCAAGGCAATCCTGAAAGGAAGAATAAAGCTGGGGGGATTATGCTCCCCTACTACAAGCTCTACTACAAAGCCATAGTAATCAAGACAATTTGGTACTGGCACAAGAACAGAACCATAGACAAATGGAACAGACTAGAGAGCCCAGATATAAACTCAACCATATCTGGTCAATTAATATATGATAAAGGAGCCATGGATATACAATGGGGGAATTACAGCCTCTTCAACAACTGGTGTTGGCAAAACTGGACAGCTACATGCAAGAGAATGAAACTGGATTATTGTTTAACCCCATACACAAAAGTAAACTCGGAATGGATGAAAGACCTGAATGTAAGTCATAAAACCATAAAACTCTTAGAAGGCAACATAGGCAAAATTCTCCTGAATATACACATGAGCAAGTTCTTCCTGAACGCATCTCCTCAAGCAAGGGAAACAAAAGGAAAAATGAACTCATGGGACTACATCAAACTAAAAAGCTTCTGTACCACAAAGGACACCATCAACAGAACAAAAAGGCATCCTACAGTATGGGAGAATATATTTGTAAATGACATATCCAACAAGGGGTTAACATCCAAAATATATAAAAAACTCACACGCCTCAACATCCAAGAAGCAAATAACCCGATTAAAAAGTGGGCGGAGCCTATGAAGAGACAGTTCTCCAAAGAAGAAATTCAGATGGCCAATAGACACATGAAAAGATGCTCCACATCACTAATCATCAGGGAAATGCAAATTAAAACCACAATGAGATATCACCTCACACCAGTAAGAATGGCCAGCATCGAAAAGACTGAGAACAACAAATGCTGGTGAGGATGCAGAGAAAGGGGAACCCTCCTACACTGCTGTTGGGAATGTAAGCTAGTTCAACCATTGTGGAAAGCAATGTGGAGGTTACTCAAAAAACTAAAAATAGAAATAGCATTTGACCTGGGAGTCCCACTCCTTGGAATTTACCCAAAGAATACAGATTCTCAGATTCAAAAAGACATATGTACCCCTATGTTTATTGCAGCACTTTTTACAGTAGCCAAGATATGGAAGCAACCTAAGTGTCCATCAGTAGATGAATGGATAAAGAAGAGGTGGTATATATACACAATGGAATGCTATTCAGCCATAAGAAGGAAACAAATCCTGCCATTTTCAACAACATGGATGGAGCTAGAGGATATTATGCTCAGTGAAATAAGCCAGGTGGAGAAAGACAAGTGCCGAATGATTTCCCTCATTTGTGGAGTATAACAACGAAGCAAAACTAATGGAACAAAATGGCAGCAGGCTCACAGACTCCAAGAAAGGACTAGTTATTACCAAAGGGGAGGGGTGTGGGAGGGTGGGTTGGGAGGGAGGGAGAAGGGGATTGAGGGATATTATGTTTAGTACACGTGGTGTGAGGGGTCATGGGGAAAACAGTGTAGCACAGAGAAGGTAAATAGTGAATCTGTGGCATCTTACTATACTGATGGACAGTGACTGCAATGGGGTATGGGTAGGGTCTCGATAATATGGGTAAATGTAGTAATCACATTGTTTTTTCATGTGAAACCTTCATAAGAGTGTATATCAATAATACGTTAATAAAAAAAATTGGTCTACAATTCTGACATCTCACTAAACTTGTCTTCCTGCCAATGAGTTTGTTTTAGGGAATGTTTATAACAAATAATCTAGCTTTGTGAGCCTCACTTAATGACTTTCCCTCTCTGAGCCTCAATTTATTCTATTATAAATAGGAGTTGAACTAGATGATCTTGAATGTCCTTTCAAGCCATAGCACCATATGTTCAATGCGTTTTGCTGCTTAGTGATGTATGAAAGCTCTCTGCCAGGCAGCCTGCGCAGCCACATTTTACTGGCTGGTTTTGGCTCATTTTCCTGAGACAGTTAAGGCATGTGTTCATCCTAACTCTGTTTTTACAGAGGGTTCATTTTACCATTAATTGCACTGGCTTCCTCTTGCCAGTGTCTAGCAGGCATCTCTAAAGTAGGGTAGCAGCATAGGCATTTACAGCCAACCACATAGTGGCAATTACAGTTGTTTGATTATCTTTCATATGACTATATACTTAATTGAATACCATATTTACTCATAAATCTTGTAAATTATTAAAAGAATGTTTTCTTTCCTGGATAGCTGTAAAACCAAAGATCTAGTTTCAGCAATCTGAAGGCTTGATCAGAGCAGCTGAAGATCTGTGAACAGCAGTGTTTGAATATTTTCACTTTGAGTCACAGAGCTTCATTAGATCTCCTTTGGATGCTCTGCCCAAAATCTGAGAAGAGCTTCTGCTTCAGTTGACAAGCAATAGATACTAATTGGGAGGCAAAAATATACTGGGAGAAATGGTGTTTTCTTCTCAGAATTGGGGGAGGAGTAGGAAATGTGGGCAGATAGCAAATGAATCAGGTAAGTTTGGTTTTTCCATCCATGACTGAGGTAATAAAGACTTACAAACAATTAAGTAGCTATTTAACATTGGACAAATAACTTCCCTTCTCTAAGCCAAAGTTTCCTTAGTTATAAAATAAGTTCATTTGGGTTCATGTTGCTCAAGAAATATACAGAGCACAACTAGAGGAATTTTTCACTTCTTTTATTATTATTCCTGCAGACAGAACGATGAGCCTCCTTTCAGGTAGTTTAGACTTCATACAGTTCAGGCTTTTCCCTGAACTACCAAATTTAGTTACCTTATTTTAAAAACATAAATATGTGCTAAGAGTGACTATAGCTTCTATTGGTTCCCTATTCCCATGTGCCTAACCACCTTGCCAGAGTCTTTTACTACCTGTTCAGTTCTCTCCAGCTACAATTAACACTCATTTCCTGACCGTAACTAACTTGTCCATAATTGAGACCTGCAAATCGCTAATCAACCTTTTAAGTTGCATTCAGGGAGCTGATTGGTTAGATCAATGGTTCTTTTTTTTTGGCTTAATTTTTTTTTATTAAAGTATCATTGATATACAATCTTATGATAGTTTCACATACACAACACAGTGGTTCAATATTCATCCATATTATGAAGTCCTCCCCCTCCCCCCACATTGAGGTCACTCTCTATCAATGTAGTAAGATTTTATAGAGTCATTAATTGTATTCTCCGTGCTGTACCACCATCCCTGTGACCTCCCTATGTTGTGATTGTGAATTATAGTGCCCCTTAATCCCCTTCTCCCTCCCCACCCAACCACCCCAACCCTTCCCCTTTGGTGACCACTAGTGGCTTCTTGGTGTTTAGGAGTCTACAGCTTTTTTTTGCTCCTCCTGTTTCACTTTGTTTTTATACTCCACAGATAAGTGAAATCATTTGGTATTTGTCTTTCTCTGCCTGACTTATTTCACTGAGCATAATACCCTCTAGATCCATCCATATAGACCAGTGGTTCTTTAACAGCTTTCTTAGTGGGCAAATGAATTACTATGGGAGCTTATTAAAATTCAAATTCCTGGGTCCTGCTGCTATAGATTCAGGTCTGGTGGATTTGAATAGTGCCTAGGAATCTAATATTTTAACAAGCACTCCAGATGATTTCACTGCAGGTGGCCAGTGGTTCACCATTGGAGGAGCATTTCACTTGCAAGATGGTAATAGAGAGAGACCAGTAATGCTAGTCACTGCTTGCCATTTCTCTAGCCCCTGGCCTATCTTATTTTTTTTCCAGTCTTAGTTATTGTTTTCTACATTAGAAAACAGACCTAGAGAGAAAAACTGATAAACCTAAAGTCACAGAGTAGGTTAGCGGCCTGAGAGCAAAAACACTGTCCGCCTCATGTATTACTATAGTCCTGGGAGAATTTCTGAGGGGTAACTTTGGCAGGTCTCAAATCAGCCTGAGCTTTCCTGGTAAATTAAGGATGGTGATTCCTAGTTAAGGCATGAAAGACATTGATTAATATTGTTGCTTTGTAACCACAGATCTGTGGAGTTTGAGGATGGTTTGTACCAGCTTGTCAGCTTTGTTTTTTTTTTAATTGAGGTAAAACCGACATATAACATTACATTATATTAGTTTCAGGTGTACAATATGATTTGATATTTGCATATATTGAAAAATGATCACCACAATAGGTTCAGTTAATATCTGTCACTTTACATAATTATAATTTTTCATGATGAGGACTTTTAAGATTTATTCTCTTAGCAACTTTCAAAAGTGCAATACAACATTATTCACTATAGTCACCATACTGCCCATTACATCCCCATGACTTACTTTATAACTGGAAGTTTGTACCTCTTGACCCCCTTTTGATCTTGTTTATGCTCTCCATGCAGTGTCTTTGTGAGAGGAAGGACAGCGATTGCAAATACTGTTTTTTCCAGGTTTAGAGAGGTGAAATGATTTCTCAGGAGCTCCCACCCAGTGAAGAAGGAACAATATTGGAGTTTCCTCTCCCAGCTTTGAGCTGATCTCCTAGGCTGGACTATTTAATGTAATCTCACCCCACCATTCAGCATGATCTTAGGCCAGGATGAAGACCAAGCCCATGTACTAACAGTCTTTTTACCTACCAGTTGGTCTGTGTAATTTCACTGGCCAGTGTTAGGTTTGACAGGGAACAAAAGGAAACAATGAATAAATGACACATTGCCCTCAGATGCTTGCTGCAGCTTGTATTGTTAAAGGATATCTGTGCTGTCCCCTATCAGCTGGTATGAGCAGATGAGCTGAAGGCAGGAGCCTTTAATTCCACAATTCTGGTGTCACAGGGTTAAAGGCAGAGTAGAAAGGACCACTCTTGGTCTTGGGGTCCTAATAGGACCTAAGGCATATGTAAGGTATCATTCCCTTATACCAAGATTTGGGTAAAAAAGAAGCATCACCTGACCTTGAAGAAAAGGTTGTGCTACCAAAAGTTGCTTGCAAAATCTATGATATAGTCCCAGCATCTCATTTTACAGATGGGTAAACTAAGGCCAAGAGAGGGAACATGACTTGCTTAAATTCTGTTCAAACCTTTAAATATTGAGCATTGATTTCAATTCTTACTCTTAAGAGCTTCTGTGAGGAAAGCATATTAATAATGGCTAATCTATTTGAGGATTCATTACAGTTCAGGCACTGTGCTTCATATTTAATCCCCACAATAACACTATAGGGTAGATATTATTATCATCCTATTTTATAGATGAAGGAACAAGGCACAGAGAAGTTAAGCAAATTGCCTGTGACTTCACTGATAGCCTTCGAGTTGGGATTAGTACCCAGAGAGTCTGGCTCCAGAGCCTATGAGCTTAACCATTATACATCTGGGATAGGATTACCAAAATAATCTTAATTAACCTCTTTCCATCCTGTCAATTCCCTGATCAAAAACCCACATTGGGCTCTAATTGCAACAGTACTGAATCTTGATTAGCTTTACTAATGTTTGAGGAATTCTAACCACAATGAAATGAGCACCCCACTCACCAACCATCCCTTGCATTATTACTCAGGGACTCTACTGCCTTTCCAGACCCATTCTGCCTTTCTGGGTAGTTACTCAGCATCACCAAAATGTGTTTGGTGCTATTCTACACACAATACATGGAATGATCTCTGGCCTCTAAGAAACTACATCTAAAGCATCTCTGCAACTGCCATGGGCGGCAAACAATTCTTTTGGTTGCTACAGTCTCTGCAACATGATAAAGTTCCATTTCTAGAACTGTTCAGATCATTGATGTGAAACTCCAAGTGTGGTTCAGGGTATTCACTCAGTGGACAAGGTAGCTCCGAGTCTGGAGCTTCTGAGTCATGCTGGAATTTAAAGGGTGGAAGGTTAGAAAGGTGTGAAAAGAGCCCAACAACCAAGCCAGTAGTTCTCTGCTAACTCTAGAACTCCATGCCCAATCCCTACCATCATAAACTTGGCCCAGAGTGTGTGTTTCTCAGCATTTTCACCTGTGTTGACCTCAGAACAGGGCTAAGCTAGCGCATCAGCTCCATACTCTCCAAAATGCCAGAGCTGCTCTCCCACCGCATAGCTAGGGACAATGGTGATGGCAAACATTAGAAACTATGTCTGGAGATGTTTCAGTCAAAGGAGAACCATGCAAAACTTTTTCTCTGGAAGACAGAATAAGGGGAGTGGTATTAATGTGTGAGCCAATTCATTTTGTGGAACCTCATTTAGAATCTGATCCATAAGGAGTCCTGATTGACTTGCAACATCAAGCACAAAATGACCAAATCTTCCATCTGAAAGATGTCAAGGAGTCACCAAGCCCGTCCCTCTTTACTTCTAGTCCTAACCACAGGCAGAAGAAAATGAGGTGCCCAAAAATGGAGTCCAAAGCTTAAAAACATGTTTGGCCATCATGTGGTTTGGAAAAGCTTTGAATTGAAGTCCTTTGGTTGGGCATGTCCTCTCTGGATCAGTGATCACCACTCCCAGTTGCCTTGTACCCAACTGTTTCACACAATCATGTTATCTGCCTGGCCCCTGAGACATTTAAATTTGTAACCCCTGCCAAACTACCTAAGTGTGGTAAGATTAAACACTGTGCAGGGAGAGGTGTCCACCAGGGCCATATGCAACTGTTCAGAGCTTGAAGTAAGAAGGAATAAAAGATATTACTCTTACAAATTCAAGTGAGGCTGTGAATAATACTAGTAATATAACTTTTGAAGGATTTAAGATCTAACATTTTCCAATGTTGATGTACATGAGGGTGCTTCTATCAGTATAATATATTAGCATAATAAATTACTTGGATATTAACAAATTTGAAATAAAGAACTTTATCTGAGGCCCTGTGTCAAAGACATTGTTGCTTTCTGATTCCTGTGTTTAGCTGAATTGGTCATCCTAGTTTAGCTCAGTGGTTGTCCACTGGGGAAGCACATAAACATATCAGAGCTTCCCAGGGGAAGTTCCCACAGTAAATCAGTCTGCGCAATGAGATATGTAGCTAATTGGAGTATCTTGTGTGTACAAATGCTATAGGTGCCAAAAAATGGTTAAGAACTACTGACAGAGGCTATTTTGAAAGGCTTCCCAAGAAAAGGTTGGTTTGTCAGATGTAATTTGCTTTTTCTTTGAACTCATGCCTCTACTGTTCCCTTGTGAAATGAGGATGATAAAACCTACCTTTCTTGGTTTTGTGAACTTTTAGATGAAAATGCCTGATGGCTTAATCTGGGCTTTCCTCTGGACTCTCCAACAATTGGCCATTTCCAGGACCTAGATGTCCTGTTTCCTCCTTAGAAACTTCCTTCCAGTGGTGAGGAAAACAGTTCCTTGGTTGGCTCCATCCTGATTTGTGTCTGATTCAGCGTGTAGGCAGTTGCAGCTGCTCAAAAACTGTTTATTAATTAAATACCCACAGCGTTTCTTGGACTGAACCAGCTCTGTCTACTCTAGAGCCAAGTTCAATTTTGATCACATCTGCACTGAAGGCTACAGAGCTGGTGGCAAAACAAGGAAAAGAGAGTTGACAGAAGGTATCTTCATCTCCTACTGGATACCAGCACTCAACCCTGTCAGACTCCCAGTGGTGTACAAGCCCCAAGGGAATACTTGGGGCTGGTCCTTGGGTATTAAAGAAGGTTTGTTTCATTGGGAGGCCAGGCACATGTTAAGGCTAAGGGAGAAGGCAAAGCCATGTCTGAGGAGGAGTGCTGAGGGGAAAAACTGAAGACCATGTTAGTCTTCAGATCTGAGATGAGCGTGGGGCCTGAAATCAGAGCTGAAGCAAAAGAGGAGTTAGGTAAAGGCAGAGCAGGTCAAGAAGCAAGCTTCCTGAGAGTTCCTGGCATTTGGTTTGGGGTTACCATTGTGGCCCCACACTCACCACCTTAGAGTGCAGGGATCAGAGCAGTGTCCTCTCTCTCTCTCTCTCTCTCTTTCACAAACACATACACACAAATGTTCAAAACCTGAGTGCATATTTATGTATGTGTGTGTGTAGGGATCTAGTGGTAGTAGGGCATATAACAGGGAGGAAATGGTGGAGCAAGGAGGGAAAGAGAGTAAAATAAATGGTCCAGAAGCAGGTTCTTCTGGTGCTAGCCCATCTCTTTGCTCTTTCTGTACACCAATCCACAATCTGTAAGGAGGCCTGAAGTGAAGTAACTGGAAGTTATTGAGAGTTTTGAATTACTTCTGTCTACAACCAGGAACAGTTTATTCCAATGATATACTGGTTTGATTTTCCTTTGTTAGCTATAGTCATCTTTCTCTTTCTTCTATATAATATAGGCATTCTTTATATCTTCAGGCCAGTTAATCAGCAAGATGTGTTTTCCTTCTAGACTTGGAGTGCAATTGTATTGTGACTGAGATGGCCAACTTATTTTACTTCTGCTGTGCTTCATTTAGACTGTTTCCATGCTACCTGGCAGTAGCTCTCTTCCAGAGCAATAAGGTTTCTGACTGTAAATATGTTTAGAAAAGTAACTGAAAAAAAAAATTATTGCCTTGCTGTCACATGCAAGGCAATGGGTTATTTGCAGGCTGTGGCGTGAGGGTTGGATAGAAAAAAATACAGAACCAAGTCCCTGCTTTCAAGGAGCTTATGTTTAGACAGACAAATGATGACTAATAATAACATAAGGGAATCATTTAGAAGGGCAAATTGTAAAATTTCGATGTTATCCTATGAAGTCAGAGAAGGAAGCAATCATCAGAGACTAGGGAGGCTAGCAAAGATTTAAAAATGCTTGGTACATATTAGACATGCCGTATGTATTTGCTGGGTGAAGTGGAATTTGAGCTTGATATCAAAGGATGGGCAATAGACAGGTAGTTCAGAGCAGAACTATATAATTGATAGAATACATGGTATAGGTGAATGTGGGAGAAGCATAGGTTGTGCTGGGGGACACTCTGAGTAGTAGTTTTTCTAGAGTAAAGGGTTTATGTAAGGAGATCACACTGAAACTCTAGTTGGTGCTAGATAATGGAAGGCCTAGGATGCATGAGAAAAGTGTTTGAGTTTTATGCTATGGGTAGTGGGAAACCACTGAGGGTTTTGAGAAAAGGGTAATGTTAAGGAAGGATGAATCTGGTGACAGGGTGCAGGATGGATTGACAGGGAGACGCTCGAAGCAGATGGACCAGCTAGGAGGCTACTGTGGTGGTGTGGACAGAAAGAATAAGGGCTGTAACTATATAATAGCAGTGGGAAATGTAGTAAGATATGAAGTATCACCATGTAGATCAATGAATAGGAGTTAGTGACTTGGTTGTGTATATGGGGCAAAGGAAAGGTGGAAGGTAAGATGACTTAGGCTTCTTGTCCATAACACTGAAGAATAGTGGTGGCATTACCAGAAATGTTTTCTTTCTTAGAAGTTGTTTAATGGTGTCTTATGATAGCTTGAAAAAGGATGAGTCTCAGGGAGCCATTTTTGTTGGCTAAGTTCGTTCCATATCATTGTATCTTGGGACTCTGGGGCTTGAAGAGACCTAGAAATTCTAGACTGTCATGTTTGAACTCTGGACTGTGGGCAGCACCAACCCAAATTATGATAGATCAATTCCATTGTGTCCTGATTCATTTCTCTTTCTATTTTATGCAGATTGCAAGGCTGTTAGTACTACCCAGACATACCATTTTTAGGCAATCCATTTAGGGGCTGAAAAACTTCTGCTCATTGGCAGGTCGCCCCCCTTACTTACCTGTGCAGCGCTGTCTCTGCTTGATATCAGCACATGTCTTCAGGCTCAGTTTTGGCCTTTACAAACTACAGCTATTACGGAGATTGACACCTGCTGCTTTTTTTATGAAACTGAAAGCACCAGCCCTAAAAAACTAATAATGCCTTTATTTTTATTTTATTAATTTAAATAAAGGAGCCCTTTTGTGTATAGAGCAGGCAGAAAGGCACAGAGAGATTGTTTTTTACTCCTTTCCTCATAGGGGCTTGGGTTCAGTGGTGTATGTTTGAATGAATTCCTTGAAGCAAACGAGATACCAGAGGAAGATATAGGAAAGATTAAAAGAATAATGTCAGATAGTATATAAAAACCTACTTAGCATTTTTAAGTGCTTACTTATTCCAAAGCCATTTATAATACTTTAGTTTGTCTGTAAGCCAGCATACTCCCCATCCCACCCCAAACACAGACTTATTCCAAAATAACAAAGTTCTGTGGTCACTTCTGTCATATATAGGAAAGTAAAGGGAGGCAGAGTAAAATATCATTTCTGATTGGAACAATGATAGACTGGAAAGTAGAGCTCATGGATCTTGGTGCTTAAAATTATACTATATTTTGCTTACAGTATATTTTAGAAAGTATTTTCATACTCCTCAGTTCATTTGATTCTCAGTTTTCTTGTAAGGTAGATCAGGTCGATAGAATCATTTCCCAAGCTACAGAGAGGATTAATTACTCGCCCCAGGTGACTGAGCAATTTAGCATCAATGTCCTTTCTCTTCTTTTTAGCCTTTTCCTCCTTCTTCCTCTTTCTTTTATCTTCTTCTCCATCTGCTTTTCCTCCTCCTCCTCCTCCTTCATTTTCCTCTGAAGAAGAAAGGCTGTTGCCAAGCTGTGCTCTGGGCCCCAGTAGTCAATCAGTCATCAGGGGAAGGGGACAACTGGAAGATGGATGAAGTTCTCCCTGTAAGGTGGAGACCATGGAACAGCTGTCCACTGTGGCAGCCCTGCATGCCTCTGTCAGCTAGCTTCAGACATGGGGAGGAAATACTCATGGTTTTTGGCTCAACGCCCTCAAAATGGGAGCTAATCATCTACCTTGTCCATAGCCACTGACAGATTTTCCTTAAGTGTCTAGAAATGTTGTGTGGGGAATAATCCCCCTACTGAAAAGTGTAGACAACAGGTTCCCTTTCAACGTAGGATGGATCAAGTCATGGTATGGATGCTTTAGAAAAAGATCAATCTGATTTCACACACATAGTTTCAATGACTAATTTGTAGAACAGTGAATATCAAATCTAATCCTCTTCCTCTCTCTTTTGAGCTTAACTTCTGTGTCAAGCTGCCTACTGAGCATCAGCACTAAATATGTAATCCTTCCACTTACCTCAAATTCAACAGGTCTAATACCAAATTTACCATCACTCCCATCTTAACCTGCCTCACATATTTCCTATCTGCTTTTGGCAACACAATCTATCCAGTTACCCAGGCCAGGAAACTGAAAGTCATCCTTGAATCCCCCTTGTCCATTCATTACTCTGCTGCATCTCATAACCAACAGCTATCAGTACAATCTCTAAAACAGCTCTCATCTCCATTCCCTTCTCTCCATTCCTATTGCTGTTGTCTGGGTTAACTATACTGGACTATTACAAGCTCCTGTTTTGTGGCCTGGATTGTTGGGAGCCATGTGGCACAAGAACAATAAGACTCCATTTTGTTTTTAAAGACTCCATCTTGTTGTTTACTTCTTGATCACATTTGCGCCACAATTTCCCACCAAGTGTTCCCACTCCAGTCCGCCGCTTACGTCAGAGACAACTGCGCATGCACACAACTCGGTGCGTGATTGGACTTTGTAGATCACTTCATTAGCATAATGGGCAACCAATCAGAAAAGACCACACCCTGTAATGTCTATATATTCTCTGCTCTAACCGGCAATAAACGAGACCTGATCAGAAAGCCTGTCTTGTCTCCCTTCTCTCTGTCTTCTGTCCGTCATTCGCGCACCCCTTGCTTAGGTCCCAGTTGGGTGAGCCCCGCGGCCGGGGTTTTAGGTTCGCAGACCTGCGGGCCCGGTCACTGGATGACTGCATGCTGTCTTCCATCTTTCACTTCATGATTAGGGAATTCCATAACACAAATATGACCAGGTCTTTCCCCCACTTAGAAGTTTGTTGATGGTTTAACGTTGGCAACAGGGTCAAGTCTGATCAGTAGGCCGTTAACCTAGCTCTCCAAAGGTATGTTTTGCTACTGCTGCTCACATATCCTGGACTCCAGCCACATCAGACTACCTGTCCCTAGCACACCTCTGATTTTCCTCATGCCTGTCTCTTGGCCTGGGATGCCTCCACCTAATGCCCATTCTCTGCTTGTGAATACTTGTCCTTCAAGTTACAGCTCAAATGTCACCTCCCATCTCCACAGCCCTCCTGACTTCTCTACGAAGACACAAGCGCTCCTGATTCTGTGCTCCCACAGTCCCAGAATTTCAATAGTGTACGTACATTAAAAATAGCTCCTGCCTCAAGGAATTGCAATTATTTGTTGTTTACAAGTAAAACAGTCTTGGAGATAGGGAGATGGGTCTTATCCACCCCTCCCTCATCCTAAACACTTTGTATAGTATTTCACACTTAGTTGGCTTTTAGCAATACACCTTGTATTTTATTAGTAAATGAATTTAATCATTCAGCCCCTATATTCGGCCCTGATAATTTGGCTGTGGACCAGCAAGGCATTGCCCTGGTCCTCATGGAGCCTGCCATCAGTGCTTAGACTGCTGGGGCATACCCACGAATAAATGCAGAATTCCAGCAGAACATGGTAGGTGTAGAGTTTGAATTTAAGTTGTCAGACAGCATAACATAGAGGCTAAGAGTATCATTTCTTCTCTGGAACTGGTCTGGCCTGGATTCGATTCCTGGTGTCACCATTTAGTAGTTGTGCTGCTTTAGGCGATTTACCTCATGTCCCTGTACCTTGCTTTCCTCATCTTTAAAATGAGAATTATAGTATTTGTCTTATAAAGCTGTTATGAAGATCATATGAGATATTATTCGTAAAACACTTAGTGTCTGGCATATGCCAAGTGTTTAATAAAACAAACAAAATGTAGTGGACATACAAAGAAATTTAAATTGCTTGGCTTGCGGGATAATGTGGCTGGCCTTGTTTCCTTCTTACCAGCTCTGATTTTACCTCCTCATCATGACCTTCCTCATTCCTGTCACTTTAGGTTTAGAGCTTATATGGAAAAGAAAAGAAGAAGGTATGGTGGGCATGCCCCTTCAGGGAGGAATGCACAGTCCAGCATCCTGCCACTCTTTCCACTTGCCTACCTCACACACCCGGAGCCTCAGCCTTGCTCAGGGCCAGTCACCTCTGTGTGGCTACGGCTGAGTCATCGGGCCCTGACAAGTGGGCCTGGGGTACTTCTCTGTTCTATTTCCAGTCTCTTCTTTTCTGTCCTTCACTGGAGGTGGCTCTTAGCCCATTCCTGCCTGTTCTCCTCACAGAGAAGACTGTGGGCTCCCTGGGGCTTATGGGCAGACATTTTGCAGAGCCCTTGACAACCACTGGCCAAATGGGGTCCCTAGTCCCCCCATTCCTACAACTTGTCACCTCCTTTCCTCTGGTTACCACCCTTGTGGGGCCTCTGAGCCCAGTAGCTGGGGGGGGGGGAGGAGAAGAGAAGAGAAAAAATAGCTAATAGCCTCAGTAATTGTTTATATATTGCTTTATTTTCTGAGACAACTGTTTTGCCATATTGCTGGAATGTGTGTCTGTTGCCTCAGATTTGGCAGGCCAATTGAGTCACTGCTTTAATGACTCCCAAGCCGTGTCCCTGAGAGGTCATCCTAGTTGTTTCTGCCTCCCCATCTTGGTCCCAGGGTTTCAGGTCTGTCTGGAGGCTGTGGCTGGCTGGGGAAAGGACAGGCAGTCTCAAGTGCCTTGCTGCTGCCCTCTGCCCAACTCTGCTGCTGTCGGATCAGAACTCTTGAGACCTACTGCTGGTCCCAGGGAGAGCTGGTAAGCTCTTTTCCTTTGCCAGAAAGAGGGAGGGAAATGGACTCAGAGAAAAAGCATGACACGTACATGAAACTCCCCAGTGAACAGCAGAGGGACTGGGAAGAACACCAAGTACATCTCACCTGGATATTAGCTGTGAAGGTCACTGCAGTCTGAGCCTCCTTTGAGAAGTTTACTGGGTCCCTTAAGTTGCTAGAGTCCTAATAATCCTTTATATATGGGAAGAGATTTATAAGCATGTTCACACATTTTTTTTCTTCTTACTCTTAACACAGTTTGGTGAGATAGATAGTATTATTATCCCATTTTACAGGTGAAAAAACTGAAGCTTAGAATGATTAAGAAGTTTGCTTGTAATATTGTAACCCTGTCTTTTCATTCCAAGCCCATGCTGTTTTCGACATTCCAGGGATGTCTCTTTTGTCCTTCCTGATCCTCCATCACCAGAAAGGATACAGATGTGCTGATGTAACAGCTTACCTTTTATGTGCCTCTTTCTGCATTTATATCTTCCCTATTATCTTTATTGTGCTCTAGCTGTACAGGAGGCCTGAGCAGTGTCCTATACCTTAAATCTCTCCCAATCCCAAAGACAAAAAGAGCTGAAGAATCTAAATCCTACTGTTCAGCTGATGACTGATCCTTGCAAGC
>JAVSCE010000977.1:0-104234 GCA_032199065.1 Smutsia gigantea
TCTTTCTTTAAATAGGCCTGGATTGCAATATACTTTCCTCTTAGAACTGCCTTTGCTGTGTCCCACAGAAGTTGGGGCTTTGTGTTGTTGTTGTCATTAGTCTCCATATATTCTTTGATTTCTGTTTTGATTTGCTCGTTAACCCATTGATTAATTAGGAGAATGTTGCTAAGTCTCCATGTATTTGTGAGCCTTTTTGATTTCTTTCTAAAATTTATTTCTAGTTTTATACCTTGGTGATCTGAGAAGTTGCTTGGTAGGATTTCAATATTTTTGAAATTATTGAGGTTCTTTTTGTGGCCTAGTATGTGGTCTATTCTGGAAAATGTTCCATGTGCACTTGAGAAGAATGTGTATCCTGTTGCTTTTGGTTGTAGAGTTCTGTAGATGTCTGTTAGGTCCATCTGTTCTAGTCTGTTGTTCAGTGCCTCTGTGTCTTTACTTATTTTCTGTCTGGTTGATCTGTCCTCTGGAGTGAGTGCTGTGTTGAAGTCTCCTAAGATGAATGCATTGCTGTCTATTTCCTCCTTTAATTCTGTTAGTATTTGTCTCACATATGCTGGTGCTCCTGTGTTGGGTGCATATATATTTATAATGGTTATATCTTCTTGTTGGACTGACCCCTTTATCATTATGTAATGTCCTTCTTTATCTTTTGCTACTTTCTTCGTTTTGAAGTCTATTTTGTATGATACAAGTACTGCAACACCTGCTTTTTTCTCTTTGTTGTTTGCATGAAATATCTTTTCCATCCCTTCACTTTTAGTCTGTGTATATCTTTGGATTTGAGGTGAGTTTCTTGTAGGCAGCATATAGATGGGTCTTGCTTTTTTATCCATTCTGTTACTCTGTGTCTTTTGATTGGTGCATTCAGTCCATTCATTAGGAGTGATTATTGATAGGTATGTACTTATTGCCATTGTGGCTTTAGATTCGTGTGGTTACCAAGGGGTTCCAAGGTTGCTTCTTTACTATCTAACAATCTAACTTAACTTTCTTGTTCAGATTGTTAGCAAACACAGTCTGATGTTTCTTTATTTCTCTCCCTTCTTATTCCTCCTCCATTCTTTCTATAATAGGTGTTTTATTCTTTGCCTTTAGTTAGTATTTGGATGGTCTGCTTTTGCTATGATTTTTTTTTTCTCTGGTGACATCTTTTTAGCCTTAGGTGTGCTTCCATCTAGAGCAGTCCATTTAAGATATCCTGTAGTGGTGGTTTATGAGAGGCAACCTCTCTCAACTTTCGCTTGTCTGGAAATTGTTTAATCCCTCCATCATATTTAAGTGATAATCGTGCTGGATACAATATTCTTGTTTCGAGGCCCTTCTGCTTCATAACATTAAATTTATCATGCCATTCTCTTCTGGCCTGTAAGGTTTCTGTTGAGAAGTCTGATGATAGTCGGATGGGTTTTCCTTTGTAGGTGATCTTTTTTCTCTCTCTAGCTGCCTTTAATACCCTGTCTTTATCTTTGATCTTTGCCATCTTAATTATTATGTGTCTTGGTGTTTTCTTCCTTGGGTTACTTGTGTTGGGAGATCTATGAGCTTCGGTGGACTGTGAGACTACTTCCTTCCCCAGTGAGGGAAAGTTTTCAGCAATTATTTCTTCAAAGACACTTTCTATCCCATTTTCTCTCTCTTCTTCCTCTGGTAGTCCTATAATGCGAATATTGTTCCGTTTGGATTGGTCACACAGTTCTCTTAATATTCTTTCATTCCTAGAAATCCTTTTATCTCTCTCTGTCTCAGCTGCTCTGTACTCCTGTTCTCTGTTTTCTATTCCATTAACAGTCTCTTGCATCTCATCCATTCTGCTGTTAAGCCCGTCGATCTCTTGTCTGATTTCTGCATTGTCTTTCCTCAGTTCCCTCACTTCCTCCCTCAGCTCTTGCACATTTCTCTGTAGGTCCATCAGCATGGCTATGACTTTTATTCTGAATTATTTTTCAGGAAGACTGTGCATTTCCATCCCTTCAGACTCCCTCTCTGGGGTTGTATGGTTGATTTTTGTCTGAACCATATTCCTCTGTCTTTTCATGGCTATAGAATTGGTCACTGATAGTTGCCACGTATGTCAGCTGGGCTCTTTAAGACTTTAAAAAGAGAAGAAAAAAAAAGAGAAAAGAAAAAGAAGAAAGAAAGAAAGAAAGAAAAAACGAAAGAAAAGAAAAAACAAAAACAAAAACAAAATGCCCACCGGATGTAGATTCTGTGGGAATGCTGTAGGTGGCGCTATTGCCCCACTATTCCACAGCTGTGACTGCACATTTCCGCAGGGCCCTTTATCACTCTGGCAGGGGTGGGTACAAATAGGTGGCTGTTGATCTCATTGAGAAGTGTAAGTATGGCTACGCTTCCTCAGTCGCCAGCTAAGGCGTCTGAAACTCCCCAGGACTCCCAGCCTGCTGGGCTGAGTGTGCTGGCGCGATCCGGCTCCTCCGCTGGGCTCCTGTCTCTTTAAGACTGCTGAAGAAAGCGCGCGTTTTTTTTTTCCTTCCCGGGAGCCAGCTTTAAGCACCCTGGCGCTTCCCCGCTCAGATCCTGCCCCTCTGTCTCTCCAATCTCCGCGCACTGCGCAATGTGGGTCAGCGCTCCCTGCGCAGATCACCGGGGCTGGCTACTTCGCGGAGTGTACTTCCATTCCCTCCCAGCTCTGAATCCTCTCCTCCCGCCGGTGCGCTGGGGTGGGGGAGGGCTCGGGTCCCGCCGGGTCGCGGCTCCGTATCTTACCCGCCTCTTGGGGTACCGAGTCCTCTCGGGTGTAACTGCACGCTGTGCGCTTTCCTATGTATTCTCGTCTCTCTTTTAGGAATAGATGTATTTGCTGTGTTTTCGTAGATAAATATAGTGTTGGGAGGAGATTTCTGCCGCCCTGCTCACACCGCCATCTTCCCGGAAGTCTCTCTTCATTAATATTCTTGATGTCTAAAGAGCTTCATTACCACCCTACTAAGGCCTCAGTCAAATCGTCTCTCCTGCTGATGGAATATTAAGGGCTAACCTTCTGCTAAAGGATAAAGAGGATATGCTTAGCTTGGCTGGTTGGCTTTGGCAAAAGGACTGGGGATTTAGAAGAAAAAGTTCTAAAGTGCCTATTCTTTCATGCATAAACATGTACAATTCACTCCATGGCTTCAGAGTATGTGTGAGCACACCTTATACTGTCCAGATACTCCAAGGCTTTCTCGGTCTATACCATGCATGCTAATGTGATATTTTGTCAGTTTTGGAGGCAAATTTTGAGTGGTTCTTCTCTTTCCATGGGTTTCTTCAAAACGCAACTGAGCATTGATCATGACTGAGAGGCCACATGACTGCAGAGTGACATTTCAGCCCTTGGACTATGGCACCCCAGGTATAGGATGAAACTGGCCTTCTATGGGACATAGCCTTTCCTAGAGTATTACTGGGGGAAGGATGGACATGTTTGGTGGTAACATATAATTGGCCAAGAACTGTCACCCCCCCCAAAAACCAATCTACCAGTAAATGCACCTCCTGAGATTACCCTGCAGCCGGAGAGACATAATTCATTACACCAGAGCTGTAACTCACCACAGCATGGTGCATCTTAGGAAACAACACTTCCGTGAAGGACATCATCTCTGATCCCTTGATCTGGGATGGCAAGAAGCCAAGAGAAGGCCATATACATTTTTCCCCACCATCAAGGGAACACAGATTGAAAAGGAGAGTAGAACATGTTTTCTTCTGTTGCATTATGAGCTCTTTTCACACCAGTTGAAGATGCTTACCTCGAATCATAAGAAACTAACAAAGATAGAGAACAGAGAAGCGTCTATTTTTTTCTATATCCATTTCTAAACGCCCAGCACATGCTAAACACTTAACACATCTTTGTTTTCAAAGAATGGAAGCCACAAGACTTACTTGTAAGTTGGCTGAATAAGCATTAATACCACATTTGCTTTTCCTTTGTATTCTGAAAATTTTTAAGAATTTCCAGTGCACTAAAAATTAATCTTTTCCAGTTTTATCTCTGTGTTTACATAAAGTGTGATTTCTTTTTCAGTATGGTCTATTATTTACTTTGCTTTCTGCATTTTTGTTTAATATTAAGGTATTTTATGACAATTTTTTTCCTAAAGAAAAAGTCTTACAAAACTCCACATTTTTCATGCAGTGGTAACTGTATTCCAGTATTTTTCAAAACATTTATGTCTAAACACACATACATGCTTATAATTGATGGATTAATGTTTTAGTGTATTTATTTCTAATCTTTTCTCCACATATAAAAAGATGATAATATTTTATATATAATACTTTTAATATTGTGATACAAACATTTCCCATTTTTAAAAGCTTTTTTAAAACATCAGCTCTAATTGCTATATATTTTTCCATTATTTAGTCATACAATAATTACATAATTCTTCTAGTTTGGGACACTAGTAATGTTTTGTTTTCTCCCATTTTTAAATAAGGGATGAATATGTAAGCTTAAAAATGTTTTCTATACTTCAAATTCTCTATTTAGAATAAAGCCCTCTAAATAAAAGTACTTAATTAAAAAGGTTGTGAATATTTTTTAAGATTCTGACTTATGTTACTAAGACTTTCCTGAAGAGGCCATATGTATTTGATATTTAATATGCAGTTTCATTTCATCATCATCCCATGTAGTATTTCTTTCTTTTTTAAAAAAATGGCAGTGTTCTTCTTAGTAGGAAATCGATGCTGCTTTCTCCTGAAATAACAGTGATAGCCCAGATTTCCATTAGGAAAATAATCCTACAAAGTTCAATTCATAAAAACATAATCACCATTTTGCAAATCTCTGGTTGAGTATGATTTGGGGGAATTGAAGCCAAATGTGGCAAAAGCCCCAATCATTGTAACACATCCTAATTGTTCTTTGAGTAAATTACACAGCCTTTTGTGAATCTGCTGATTTAGACAATTTTTTAATAAAGAAGTGCTGTTGACTTAAAGACTATAACAAGAAACCTTGGTGCCATTGTGGTTAATTGTGTAAGCATATGTTCAAAAGCTATGTTCTTTATTTAATTTATTCTAATGGATCTTAGTCTAACATGTAAATAGCGCTCAGAACTTACAAAACTCCTGTTTTGTATTTTGTCATAGGATATTTAGAGTAAATTCATGCTCAGAGATTGAGATAAACTTTGCGATTTATCTTACACTGAATAGAAATCATCTACATAAATGAGGAAAACATTTCCTCAGAATTCTGTCCTGAAAGAGACAGCAACACAGTTTTACTCAGGGAGTATGTGAAAGCCCTTTACGTGGCTGTTAAAGATGACAACAGCATGAACAACACATACTGAACACCAAAAGATCACAACAGAATGAACAGCACATACTGAACACCAAAGCATTTTAGTAAGATTAATTAAAAATTGCATCCTATGTAAGTTAATTTTTAAAAGTAGCTATTAATCAATAAATATCCCTTATAAAACATTACCATCTTAAAGTAATGAGGAAATACTCAAAAAGTTCTCAAATACCTCCCCCTCTTGGCAGGTGTGGTGTGTGGTGGGAAGCCAAGGAAACAGGGTTTCTGTTAAGGCTTCAGGAATGTAGAGGAATCACAACGTGCTTGGGTGCTTGGGATTGAAACATGTAACAATGTATTCCCCCACCACCCGACTCAGTGGTATGGAACAGCTTGTTGATCATAGTCATGGAGCCCATTAGTTTATAATATCGTATCTGGGTAACCTTTACAGAAATAGATTAAAATATAACTAGCATCCTGAACACATATAGTGACCTAATTCCTGGGTGCTAACTCGCCCCAGCTTTGTAGTAAATGTATAAAAGGCATGGCCCTGCTGTACTTGGGTCTCAAACCTTTGGAGATCACTCTCCTCTGAGCCCGCAGGTGTAAAATAAACCTCCACCCTCCAAGACCTCCGAGAGATGCTTGTTCTTCCGTCAGCAATCCAGTCCAGGTTTTCTGTAACCAAAGGATCTTCTATACATATATGAAGGACATCTCTCTCACTATTGTGTATCATGCCCTGTACTCCAGATTTATCTACATTATGTCATTTGATCCTCATAATCACCTTATTGAGGCCAATTATATTATCCTGTATCCTGATTTTACGATTAAATAAACAGTAGCAAAGAGAATATAGGTCATCAAGGTAGTCTCATATTCTGATTATAACTCAGGCTTCTCCACATAAGTCCAACTAGTTCCCACTGTAGTACAGACTCACAAAGCAATCTGTTTGTGGAGTTGTTCATGGTATACTCAGAAAGGGTGCTTATTGGCTGAACTCATGAGAAACTTTGAAAATATATCTATTCTTTCTATATATAACAGGCCCACTAAAAAAGAAGGTATGAAGAAAAAGACAAATTCAAAATTCCATATTTTGTATATCTTCTTTTAGCAAAGTTGAATGGTGGAGTTTTTGTTGTTCTCCCTTTCTTCCCCACATACCACTACGTATAACAGTAAGATAGAAATCAAGGCACAAATTTTTGCTAATATTTATTTATACCACTAAAAGTTTGAAACATATTTTCCTTTTACTCTCAAGAATCACCAAAGTCAGATTAGATACTAAATTTTACTCCTTTAAAAACCCGACATTCAATTCAAAGGTGGTCTTTTCCTCTCAAGGTAACTGTCATGGACCCTGCCATTCAGCACTGGAAAAATAAGGGCTTTCATAAAATAAAAATTTACAAAACAGAAATTCATATATGCCCATTTTGGAAAACAAAATCATTAATTTAAAAAAAGATGCATTTTAATGTGCTAGTTCCTACTGTATTACATTGTACACAACCAAGTTATGTAAATCAATTCCTCAAATATCCTCAACTCTATTTCTTCATGAGGAATTGCTTTCTAGGGACTAGAAAATTATTTTTTGTTCATTATTGTTTTTAAATATGATAAAATTAACTTTGAAAGGTGTTATACATTTCTGCCTTTTTCTCTTCTATCCTTTGCTGTGCCACTCTGTCTTCTGGATCTTTTATTAGAGGTATCCCAATTAAAAAGCTGTTGTGAGTAAAAAAAAATGGCTTCCATTCACAACAAGGATTCTAAATAAGAGGTAAATTCAGTAAATCAGTTCCTCCCTGGCTCCTAGCCATTCACATCTTTTTATTTTGAAATTCATTTCTTTGTGAGCATAAGGTGGTTGTTATGAGGTGTTGTCAGGCCTCTGGCAGGGTTATTGTGCGTGGTAGAAGGTGGTAGTTTTTGATCAATGCCTTCAAAGTCAAAGCTTGGAAAATAATAGCTGCACATCAAAACCCAGCGCCATAATGCAGTTAACGCTGAGCTCTTTCAGGTGGCCCCAGGGAATGACTTAATTCTCATGCTGAGCTTACTATAATTACACATCTATAATGATGTAGTAAGATTTATGTGAAGACTTATAACTTGAGATTCATTATCAAATGAAGTTATGGAAAATCATTACCAGAAGAAAAATAAAGAAACCTACCTATTTATAGTTGCTCTCCTCCCCTTTTTTCTGAATCCCTAACTGATTGCATTTCTGTTCTTAAGACAGGTTTTATTGACCTAATTCTTCATAAGAATACCCATGTTTAATATTTGGGCCATTATGCAATTATTTCATGATAGCTTGCCTAGTAGATCAAGTTACTAACTTAAACCTTTCTGTTGTACCTTTTTTATATTCTTAATACTTTTCTTAAAAGTCTTAAGCATTCAGTTATTTTTTAATAAGGGTGGATTTTTATGTTGCTTTTTACTTTTTTCCTTCCAGAACATAGAGCTATTAGAACGTTTAAGAAGAAAAAGCCATTTCACTCACATACCCTTAACACAAATCGGTATATATCATATATATCTAACATATGTGTTGTATACCACATATATATCACATATAATACATATATGTATGATTTCTTAAAGAAACTAGAGTCACAGGTGCAAAGTGCACAATAAAAAGTCAAATCCATAGTTAAGAGTTAAACGTGCCATATGTTTCTGTAATACTGAGGCACAATGGGGTGCATTAAAAAACTCATTAAGTCCGTGGAAATAGCAGCTGGCCTCTTTCAAAATGTCTATTCACTTCTGAAATAGAAAAACAGAAAAATAGTGGACACATTCCACTTCTCAGATAATGTTATCATGGGGTTAGTGCAATGCAAAATGCTGATGTATCTTTCTTCTCTGCATTTAATTTTATAAACTTCATTTTATAGCCTTTAAAAAAATTTTCCCAGTAAAGGCAAAGGTGTCTATCTCCTTTCACTTTTTGAATTCTTCTCTTAAAAAAATTAAAGCTTTGTCAAAGCACCTAAATGATACAGCAGAGCCATGCAGTAAACTAATCGTGATGAATGACTTGGACAGTAAAGAGTCTTAATATGTCTGGTTTGATTTTATGAACTTCAGAATGAAATGAGTGTCATAATAATATAAATCATTCCCACTAAAATTCTGCACAATCTGGGGGAAAGGCCTTGGTTCTCAAGATATTGGTTTGCTCTCCTATAAAATGTAGTTTTACATGCTCTTTTTTACTATGTCCATTACTTTAAGAATCGGACAAAATCTATGAGAATCTGACTATGCACTATAAACAAAATTTTACATAGCATCTCAAGTTCCCTTTTTGATTGAAAGCCATAAAGAATTCCTAAAATCCCTTCCTAGTTTAGAGGTCTATGGTTTTATGCTAATAACAATATAAAACTTACTAATTCATAAAGAATATCTGAAAAACTAAGACCAACTCTGAAATATCTGAAGTCTGCTACAGAAGGAATTTAATGCAGAATTATGGAATCCTAAGAGTTCAAAATGACCTTAGTATTGATTAGTTTTCTCTACTAACAGATCATAATTAATATTATCTATATTATGTTTTAACAAAAACAATGCTCTGAAGCAGGATGAGAAAAATAACACCTCCATCTATTTTGGTTCAATAGTAAGAATTCATATTCTTGAATTCATTTACTTCTTATATCACTGTCAAAATTCTCAGTGAGTTGAGAAATGTTTAACAACTAAGGGAACAAATATTTTATTCCTACTTGGTCATCACCATGCTGAAACTGTTAAACACCTCAGAGATCATTCAAGCTTTCATGTATCAATAATGAATTCAGAAGAACAAGGCCTAAATTCTAAAGGCAAAATCCATTTATCAGTAATGGCTTCAAACATTTGAAATCCTAAAACAGGTGAAGTGAAACCCAACAGTCTTTCAAAATTGAACTTTTAGCCACCACTTACCCTAAATTATTTAAGCTTGTGTATTTTAAAGGTTGTGTCCAACTTCATTTTAGCTGAGGAAAGTTTCTGCCCTGTTCAAATGCCTTCTCTCTTTGGTGAAATAAAAAATTTATATGGCTTTACACACTGTTCAGATAAAGAGAGATGTTCTTTGTGTCAATAGTTTCCATTACTGAGATTTTCAACCAAGCTGTGAATATCTGAAATTTGAACTGGGATGGAAAGCAAGAGGATAGATTCTAATGGGAAAAAGCAGACATCCCTCTCTTTTTGCTATCTCTTTGGTCTCTTATTCTTTACCTACCCTTGTCATAAGCCACCAACAAGCTCTACTATGTGGTCTTTCATAAAGTCCTCCTCAACCCTCTTAATGTACCAGTCCTTCTTACCTATCTCCTTCAAGGACATATCTCACAGAGTTGTCCACATGCTCTGTCTCTACTTCCTCATCTAGTACTAAGTCCTCAGTCACATCAAACAGGTCTCCATTCCTTCTGTCCACCAACAACACATAGGAAGGTCACCAAAGACTCCCATGTTACCAGATCAAAAGACACTTTCCATTCTTCACCTGCTTGACCTCTCATTAATCCATCAGTTACAGAGATCCTATTGGTATAAAAACATATTTCGAAATAAATAGAAAAATGTGCTAACATAACCTTAATTACTATATAGTAATTAATTCTATAGAAACATTTTTTTTTAGCATTTTCTGTGTATCAACTCAGGCCCTCTGGGAAAGCAGACATCAAGACATTATTAGAAATTTAAGACATTTAGTGGACACCTATGAAGGATGAAGGGGAAAGGGAGCACTGAAGGATAAAGCAGAAAGAGGTAGAAGAGCCTTAGACCATGATGTAGGTCTGACACCTGCAAACAAAAAGAGGGAAGGCAAGGGATTGTGTAGGAAGAGGCTCAGACTGTAGTTTAGTTCTGAGAATGTCTCTGTGAGGCCAGATGGGATCCCCACAGCAAAGATTGCCTGTTAGAGGAATCCTGCCTCAGGGATAAATGGGCTGATCCCACTCATCGACTGAGGAAAGCCTGGGGAGAGGATGGCATTAGTGTGAACACTGTGGCAAACCCTTCCTTGCAGTGGGTTCTCTCTTAAAGGGAGAGCTGACCGGTGCACTCTCACGGGCCAATCTGAAGATTTTAAGACACAACTTAATATATTAAATGGGATACCTTGTAACATTACTCTATGGGCAGGAGATTTATTCTTTGACTTGATTCCATTATTATGTGTCAAAATAATTTACAAAATTGTCCCATAATAACAAACATAACAGCTACTTTTTCACAGTGCAGTTGTTTTTCCTTTTTAACTCCTAAGAGTTTATTCCAAGATTTGTGGAACACTAGTGTGCCAAATATTGGGCTAAGACCTGAGGATATAAGCAAAATCTCTACATTCTCTGAGAAGAGTTCTTTTTTTTTTTGGTATCATTAATATACAATCACATGAGCAACGCTGTGGTTACTACATCCCACATTATCAAGTCCCCACCACATACCCCATTACAGTCACTGTCCATCAGCATAGTAACATGCTATAGAATCACGACTTGTCTTCGCTGTGATATACAGCCTTCCCCTTGCCCCCACCTACCTTATGTGTGCTAATCATAATGCCCCTTATTCCCTTTATCCCTCCCTTCCCACCCACCCGGCCAAGTCCCTTTCCCTTTGGTAACTGTTAGTCCATTCTTGGGTTCTGTGAGTCTGCTGCTGTTTTGTTCCTTCAGTTTTTTCTTTGATCTTATACTCCACAGATGAGTGAAATCATTTGATACTTGTCTTTCTCTGCCTGGCTTATTTCACTGAGCATAATATCCTCTAGCTCCATCCATGTTGTTGCAAATGGTAGGATTTGTTTTCTTCTTATGGCTGAATAATATTCCATTGTATATATGTACCACCTCTTCTTTAACCATTCATCTACTGATGGACACTTAGGGTGCTTCCATTTCTTGGCTACTGTAAATAGTACTCAATAAACATAGGGGTGCATATGTTTTTTTGAAACTGGGCTCCTGCATTCTTAGGGTAAATGCCTAGGGGTGGAATTCCTGGGTCAAATGGTAATTCTATTTTGAGTTTTTTGAGGAACCACCATATTGTTTTCCACAAAGGTTAAACTAGCTTACATTCCCACCAGCAGTGTAGGAGGGTTCCCCTTTCTCTGCATCTTCGCCAGCATTTGTTGTTCTTAGCCTTTTCGATGCTGGCCATCCTAACTGGTGTGAGGTGATATCTCATTGTGGTTTTAATTTCCATTTCCCTGATAATTAGCGACATGGAGCATCTTTTCATGTGCCTGTTGGCCATCTGAATTTCTCCTTTGGAGAATTGTCTGTTCATATCCTCTGCCCATTTTTTAATCAGGTTATTTGCTTTTTGGTTATTGAGGCATGTGGGTTCTTTATATATTTTGGATGTTAACCCCCTGTCAGATATGTCATTTACAAAAATATTCTCCCATATTGTAGGATGTCTTTTTGTTCTGCTGATGGGTGACCTTTGCTGACCTTTTTAGCATGATGTAGTCCCATTTGCTCATTTTTGCTTTTCTTTCCCTTGCCCAAGGAGATGCGTTCAGGAAAAGGTTGCTCATGTTTATACTGAAGAGAGTTTTACCTATGTTTTCTTCTAAGAGTTTTATGGTTTCATGACTTACATTCAGGTCTTTGATCCATTTTGAGTTTACTTTTGTGTATGGGGTTAGACAATAATCTCGTTTCATTCTCTTGCATGTAGCTGCCCAATTTTGTCAACACCAGTTGTTGAAGAGGCTGTCATTTCCCCATTGTATATCCATGGCTCCTTTATCATATATTAATTGACCATATATGCTTGGGTTTATATCGGGGCTCTCTAGTCTTTACCATTGGTCAATGGGTCTGTTCTTGTGCCAGTATCAAATTGTCTTGATTACTGTGGCTTTGTAGTAGAGCTTTAAGTCGGGGAGCATAATCTCCCCCCCCCCTCTTTATTCTTCCTTCTCAGGATTACTTTGGCTATTTGGAGTCTTTTGTGATACCATATGAATTTTAGAACGATTTGCTATAGTTCACTGAAGAATGCTGTTGGTATTTTGATAGGGATTGCATTGAATCTGTAGACTGCTTTAGGCAGGATGGCCATTTTGACAATATTAATTCTTTCTATCCATGAGCACGGGATGTGTTTCCATTTATTGGCATCTTCTTTAAATTCTTTCATGAGTTCTTGTAATTTTCAGAGT
The DNA here is from genome assembly GCA_032199065.1 of Smutsia gigantea. Taxonomy (NCBI): domain Eukaryota; kingdom Metazoa; phylum Chordata; class Mammalia; order Pholidota; family Manidae; genus Smutsia; species Smutsia gigantea. The sequence continues at coordinate 12,495 of JAVSCE010000977.1, forward strand.
ATAGGTCTTTCACTTCTTGGTTAGGTTTATACCTAGGTATTTTATTCTTTTTGATGCAATTGTGAATGGAACTGTTTTCCTGATTTCTCTTTCTGCTAGTTTATCATTAGTGTGTAGGAATGCAACAGATTTCTGTGTATTAATTTTGTATGCTGCAATTTTGCTGAATTCAGATATTAGATCCAGTAGTTTTAGAGTGGATTCTTTAGAGTTTTTTATGTACAATATCCTGCTTTCATTGATTCTATTGTTTTATTCTTCTCGATTTTATTTCTGCTCTAATCTTTACTACGTCCCTCCTTCTACTGACTTTGGGCATCTTTGTTCTTCTTTTTCTAGTTTCGTTAATTGTGAGTTTAGACTTCATTTTGGATTGTTCTTCTTTCTTGGGGTATGCCTGTATTGCAATATGTTTCCCTCTTAGCACAGCCTTTACTGCATCCCACAGATATTGCAGTGTTGAATTATTGTTGTCATTTGTTTCCATATATTGCTTGATCTCTGTTTTTATTTGGTCATTGATCTATTGATTATTTAGGAGCATGTTATTAAGCCTCCGTGTGTTTGTGGGCTTTTTCATTTTCTTTGTGTAATTTATTTCTAGTTTCATACCTTTGTGATCTGAGAAGCTTGTTGGTACAATTTCAATCTTTTGAATTTACTGAGGCTCTTTTTGTGGCCTAGTATATGATCTATTCTTGAAAATGTTCCATGTGGACTTGAGAAGAATGTGTATCCTGTTGCTTTTGGGTAGAATGTTCTGTAGATGTCTGTTAGGTCCATCGTTTTAATATGTTTTTCAGTGCCTCTGTCTGCTTACTTATTTTCTGTCTGGTTGATCTGTCCTTTGGAGTGAGTGGTGTGTTGAAGCCTCCTAAAATGAATGCATTGCATTCTATTTCCCCCTTTAATTCTGTTAGTATTTGTTTCACATATGTAGGTGATCCTATGTTGGGTACATAGATATTTATAATAGTTATATCCTCTTGTTGGACAGACCCTTTATCATTATGTAATGTCCTTCTTTGTCTCTTGTGACTTTCTTTGTTTTGAAGTCTATTTTGTCTGATACAAGTACTGCAACTCCTGTTTTTTTCTCCCTATTAGTTGTATGAAATATCTTTTTCCATCCCTTTACTTTCAGTCTGTGTATGTCTTTGGGTTTGAAATGAGTCTCTTGTAGGCAGCCTATAGATGGGTCTTGTTTTTTTATCCATTCAGTGACTCTGTGTCTTTTGATTGGTGCATTCAAACCATTTACATTTAGGGTGATTATCGATAGGTATGTACTTATTGCCATTGCAGGTTTTGGTTCGTGGTTACCAAAGGTTCAAGGGTAATTCCCTTATTATCTAACAGTCTAATTTAACTCAATATGCTATTACAAACACAACCTAAAGGGTCTTTTTTTTTTCCTCCTTTTTCTTCCTCATCCATTCTTTATATATTAAGTATCATATTCTGCACTCTCGGTCTATCCCTTGATTGACTTTGGGGGCAGTTGATTTGATTTTGCATCTGCTTAGTAATTAATTATTCTACTTTCTTTGCTGTGGTTTTATTTCCCCTGGTGACAGCTATTTAGTCTTAGGAATATTTCCATCTATAGCAGTCCCTCCAAAATGCACTGTAGAGGTGGTTTGTGGGAGGTAAATTCTCTCAGCTTTTGATTATCTGAAAATTGTTTAATTCCTCCTTCAAATTTAAATGATAATCTTGCTGGGTGGAGTATCCTTGGTCTGAGGCCTTTCTGCTTCACTGCATTAAACATATCATGCCACTCCCTTCTGGCCTGTAAGGTTTCTGTTGAGAAATCTGATGATAGCTTGATGGGTTTTCCTTTGTATGTGATCTTTTTCTTCTCTCTAGCTGCTTTTAAAAGTCTTTCCTTATCCTTCATCTTTGCCATTTTAATTATTGAATGTCTTGGTGTTGTCTTCCTTGGGTCCCTTGTGTTGGGAGATCTGTGCACCTCCATGGCTTGAGAAACTATCTCCTTCCCCAGATTGGGGAAGTTTTCAGCAATTACCTCCTCAAAGACACTTTCTATCCCTTTTTCTCTCTCTTCCTCTTCTTCTGGTATGCCTAATAATGTGAATATTGTTCCGTTTGGATTGGTCACACAGGTCTCTCAATATTCTTTCATTCTTAGAGATCCTTTTTTCTCTCTGTGCCTCAGCTTCTTGTATTTCTCTTCTCTAATTTCTATTCCATTTAGCATCTCTTCTACTACATCTAATCTGCTTTTAAATCCCTCCATTGTATGTTTCATATCAGATATGGAATTTCTTAATGATTGAATATCTGTCCTAAATTCATCCCTCAGTTCTTGAATATTTTTCTGTACCTCCATAAGCATGTTTATGATTTTTATTTTGAACTCTCTTTCAGGAAGATTGGTGCGTTCAGTTTCATTTGGCCCTTTTTCTGGTGTTTGTGAGATTTTTGTTTGAACCAGGTTCCTTTGACATTTCATATTTGTACGTGGCACCCTCTAGGGCTCAGAAGCTCTAGTCTCTGGAGCTGCTCAGCCCCCGGAGTGTTGTTGGGGGTCACAGGGGAACAGCACTGGTGCCTGGGGGGAGGAAAGAGCTGTTTCCTGCTTCCTGGCTGCAGTGCCTCCCTCCACTCTCAGAACCAGTGGGCCAAGCATACTGGTGTAAGCCTTTGTGTTTTGTGTCTGTAGCTGCCGTAGGTGGGGCCTCCCTCTGGCTGGACTGACAGCAGGGCATGGACTGCCGGTTTGGGAGCCAGTGCCGGCAGGCCAGGAAGAAGGTGCAGCAGGCTTTGTAGCACAGTGAGGGCCCTCAGAGTTGAGTAGCTAGCCAGGGGCATGGAGCACATGAAGCTCCTGAAACTTCCCAACCTGCTGGGCAGAGCGCACCCAGACAACCTTGTCCACCTATCCCTTCTCCCACACTGCAAGCTCTGTGCAAACCCTGCCCCTTCAGCAGCCCTCTCTCTGATAGGAAGCTTCTCAGACCTCCCACCTTTCCTTTGTCCCAGAGCAGCTGGATGTGGATCCCTGTCCTCCACAAACAGCTAGAATTTCAGTCTTTCCAAGTATTCTGCTTGTGTTAGCTTTCCAACCCCCCTAATCTCCAGGGCATCATGCAATGTAGGTTTGTGCTCCCAAAGCAGATCTCCAGGGCTGGTGTTCAGCAGTCCTCAGCTTCCATCCCCTCTCAGCTCCATTTCTCTTCCTCCCACTGGTGAGCCGTGGTGGGGAAAGGGCTTGGGTCCCGCCATATCGAGGCTTCGGTAGGCTACCCTGTTTTGTGAGGTCTGCTCTGTATTCCAGGTATATGCAGTCTGGTGCAGCCTTCTTTCCTGGTGCTCCTTTAGGATTAGTTGTATTAACTATATTTTCATATTATATGTGGTTTTGGGAGGAGTTCTCTCTCTCACCTCTTACACTATCATCTTGAATCCTCTTGAGATGAGTTCTTTTGGATCTTGTTCCTTTTATACTCCAGACTGACTGAAGTAAGCTTTCTACCCAATGAACTTGGCAATAGTATTTCAGGCACTTTTTTTTTAAAGTCAAAATGTCTGTTATTTTCTTTTCCAAACTACTGTTTACTTACTCTTTTTTATACATTGCTCATTAACTCTTCACTCTGCTTATGTATTCTCTCTGTTGAAAGATAGCTGCCTTAATTTTTATATAATATTTTCATTAACTTAATCAACACTCATTTATTGACTAGTATATGCCAAAAATCATGCTGAGTAATTTATTTATAGCATCTCATTTAATCCCTATAACATTCCTGTGAGATAGTTATCATACCTGTTATTTTGAAATGACAAAACAAATGCAGAAAGTTGATATATAAATCCAGATTTGCCCCATGCCATACCTCATACTCTTTCTGCCATACCTGCCTAGTTATTTAAGGCTACTATGGGGGACTTCTGGGAAGATGGCAGCATGAGCAGGGCGGCAGAAATCTCCTCCCAAAACTATATATATCTATGAAAATACAGCAAATACAACTATTCCTAAAAGAGAGACCACAATACACACAAAAGCACACAGCGTGCAGCTACACCTGCGACGACACAGCACCCAGCAAGGCGGGTAAGATATGGAGCCACGACCCAGTGGGAACTGAGCACTCACCCACCCCAGTGCACCGGTGGGAGGAGAGGATTCAGAGCCGGGAGGGGGTGGAAGTACACCCCCCAAAATAACCAGCCCCGGTGATCTGTGCAGGGAGTGGTGACACACATCGCATGGTGTAGCAGAGATTGGAGAGACAGAGGGTGCAGGATCTGAGCATGGAACGCACCAGGGTGCTTGCAGCTGGCTTCCGGGAAGGAAAGGAAAAAAAAAAAAAAGAAAGAAAACCGCGCACTTTTTTCAGCAGTCTTAAAGAGACAGGAGCTGCGCAGAGGAGCTGGATTGCCCTGGCACACTCAGCCCAGCAGGATGGGAGTCCTGCGGAGTTTCGGACCCCTTTGATGGTGACTGGGAAAGGGTGGCCACACTTAGACATTCCAAAGAGATCAACAGCCTCCCATTCGATCTCACCCCGGCCAGAGATATACAGGGCTCTGCGGAGTGGCACAGCCACAGCTGCAGAATAGTGGAGCAAGAGCGCCACCTACAGCATCCCCACAGAATCTACTCCTGGTGGGCGTTTTTCTTTTGTTTTGTTTTGTTTTGTTTTTTTCTTTCCTTTTCTATTTTTTCCTTTTTTTTTCTTTCTCTCTTTTCTTCTTTTTAAAGTCTTAAAGAGCCCAGCTGACATACGTGGCAACTACCAGTGACCACTTCTACAGCCATGAAAAGACAGAGGAATATGGTCCAGACTAAGATCAACCAGACAACACCAGAGAGGAAGCCTGAAGGGATGGAAATGCAGTCTTCCTGAAAAAGAATTCAGAATAAAAGTCACAACCAGGCTGATGGATCTACAGAGAAATGTGCAAGAGCTGAGGGAGGAAGTGAGGGAAGTGAGGAAAGACAATGCAGAAATCAGGCAAGCGACTGACGAGCTTAACAGCAGACTGGATGAGATGCAAGAGACTGTTAATGGAATAGAAATCAGAGAACAGGAATACAGAGAAGCTGAGGCAGAGAGAGAAAAAAGGATCTCGAGGAATGAAAGAATATTAAGAGAACTGTGTGACCAATTCAAATGGAACAATATTCGCATTATAGGAGTACCAGAGGAAGAAGAGAGAGACAAAAGCGATAGAAAGTGTCATTGAAGAAATAATTGCTGAAAACGTTCCCATGCTGGGGAAGGAAATAGTCTCGCAGTCCACGGAAGCCGACAGATCTGCCAAAACAAGGGACCCAAGGAAGACAACACCAAGACACATAATAATTAAGATAGCAAAGATCAAAGATAAAGACAGAGTTTTAAAGGCAGCTAGAGAGAGAAAAACGATCACCTACAAAGGAAAACCCATCAGACTATCATCCGACTTCTCAACAGAAACCTTACAGGCCAGAAGAGAATGGCATGATATAGTTAACGTAATGAAACAGAAGGGCCTCAAACCAAGAATACTGCATCCAGCACTAGTCATTTAAATATGACGGAGGGTTAAACAATTTCCAGACAAACGAAAGTTGAGAGAGTTTGACTCTCATAAACCACCACTACAGGACATCTTAAACGGACTGCTCTAGAGGAAAGCACCCCTAAGGCTAAAAAGATGTCACCAGAGAAAATAAAATCATAGCAAAGAAAGAAGACCATCCAAATACTAACTAAAGGCAAAGAATAAAACACCTAGTATATAAAGAATGGAGAAGGAAGAATAAGAAGGGGGAGAAATAAAGAAACATCAGATGGTGTTTCCAATAACTTAACAAGAAAGTCAAGTTAGATTGTTAGATAGTAAAGAAGCAACCCGTGAACCTTGGGTAACCACAAATCTAAACCCAGCAATGGCAATAAGTACATATCTTTTGATAATCACCCTAATGTAAATGGACTGAATGCACCAATCAAAAGACACAGAGTAACACAATGGATAAAAAAGCAAGACCCATCTATATGCTGCTTACAAGAGACTCACCTCAAACCCAAAGATATACACAGACTAAAAGTGAAGGGATGGAAAAAGATATTTCATGCAAACAACAAAGAGAAAAAAGCAGATGTTGCAGTACTTGTATCAGACAAAATAGACTTCAAAATGAAGGAAGTAGCAAGAAATAAAGAAGGACATTACATAATGATAAAGAGGTCAGTCCAACAAGAAGATATAACCATTATAAATATATATGCACCCAACACAGGAGTGCCAGCATATGTGAGACAAATACTAACAGAATTAAAGGACGAAATAGACAGCAATGCATTCATCTTAGGAGACTTCAACACACCACTCACTCCAGAGGACAGATCAACCGGACAGAAAATAAATAAAGACACAGAGGCACTGAACAACACACTAGAACAGATGGACCTAACAGACATCTACAGAACTCTGCACCCAAAAGCAGCAGGATGCACATTCTTCTCAAGTGCACATGGAACATTTTCCAGAATAGTCCACATACTAGGCCACAAAAAGAACCTCAGTAAATTGAAAAATATTGAAATCCTACCAACCAACTTCTCAGATCACAAAGGTATAAAACTAGAAATAAATTGTACAAAGAAACCAAAAAGGCTCACAAATACATGGAGACTTAACAACATTCTCCTAATTAATCAGTGGGTTAACGACCAAATCAAAAAAGAAATCAAAGAATATATGGAGACTAATGACAACAACAACACAAAGCCACAACTTCTGTGGGACGCAGCAAAGGCAGTTCTAAGAGGAAAGTATATTGTAAACCAGGCCTATTTAAAGAAGGAAGAACATTCCCAAATGAATACTCTAAAAACACAATTACAGAAATTGGAAAAAGAAGAACAAATGAGGCCCAAAGTCAGCAGAAGGAGGGACATATTAAAGATCAGAGAAGAAATAAATAAAATTGAGAAGAATAAAACAATAGAAAAAATCAATGAAACCAAGAGCTGGTTTTTTGAAAAAATAAACAAAATGGATAAAACCCTAGCCAGACTCATTAAGAGAAAAAGAGAATCTACACACATAAACAGAATCAGAAATGAGAAAGGAAAAATAACGACAGACCCCACAGAAATACAAAGAATTATAAGAGAATATTATGAGACTCTATATGCTAACAAGCTGGACAACCTAGAAGAAATGATCAAGTTCTTAGAAAAATACAACCTTCCAAGACTGACCAACCAAGAAACAGAAAAACTAAACAGACCAATCACCAGCAACGAAATTGAATCAGTAATCAAAAAACTACCCAAGAACAAAACCCCCAGACCTGATGGATTCACCTCTGAATTCTACCAGACATATAGAGAAGAAATAACAACCGTTCTCCTTAAAGTTTTCCAAAAAATAGAAGAGGAGGGAATACTTCCAAACTCATTCTATGAAGCCAGCATCACTCTAATACCAAAACCGGGCAAAGACCTCACCAGAAAAGAAAATTACACACCAATATCACTGATGAACGTAGATGCAAAAATACTTAACAAAATATTAGCAAACTGAATTCAAAAATACATCAAAAGGATCATACACCACGATCAAGTGGGATTCATCCCAGGGATGCAAGGATGGTACAACATTCGAAAATCCATGAACATCAACCACCACAACAACAAAAAGAAGAACAAAAACCACATGATCATCTCCATAGATGCTGAAAAAGCATTTGACAAAATTTAACACCCATTCATGATAAAAACTCTGAACAAAATGGGTATAGATGACAAGTACCTCAACATCACAAAGGCCATATATGACAAACACACAGCTAACATCATACTTAACAGTGAGAAGCTGAAAGCTTTTCACCTAAGATCGGGAACAAGACAGGGATGCCCACTCTCTCCACTGTTATTCAACATAGTACTGGAGGTCATAGCCATGGCAATCAGACAAAACAAAAACATACAAGGCATCCAGATTGGTAAAGAAGAAGTCAAATTGTCACTATTTGCAGATGAGTAATCTGCTGCTTTCCTATACACTAACGATGAACTAACAGAAAGAGAAATCAGAAAAACAATTCCATTCACAATTGCATCAAAAAGAATAAAATACCTAGGAATAAACCTAATGAAGGAAGTGAAAGACCTGTACTCTGAAAACTACAAGACACTCCTAAGAAAAATTAAAGAGGACACTAACAAATGGAAATGCATCTCATGCTCTTGGCTAGGAAGAATAAATATTGTCAAAATAGCTATACTACCTAAAGCAATCTACAGATTCAATGCAATCCCTATCAAACTACCAACAGCTTTCTTCAATGAACTGGAACAAATAATTCTAAAATTCATATGGAACCACAAAAGACCCCATATAGCCAAAGCAATCCTGAGAAGGAGGAATAAAACAGGGGGAATTACACTCCCTGACTTCAAGCTCTACTACAAAGCCACAGTAATCAAGACAATTTGGTATTGGCACAAAAACAGACCCACAGACCAGTGGAACAGAATAGAAAATCCAAACATTAACCCAAACATATACAGTCAATTAATATTTGATAAAGGAGCCTTGGATATACAATGGGGAGATGACAGCCTCTTCAGCAGCTGGTGTTGAAAAAACTGGACAGCTACATGTAAGAGAATGTCTAACCACATACACAAAAGTAAACTCAAAATGGGTCAAAGACCTGAATGTAAGTCATGAAACCATAAAACTCTTAGAAAAAAACATAGGCAAAAATCTCTTGGACATAAACATGAGCGACTTCTTCATGAACATATCTCCCCGGGCAAGGGAAACAAAAGCAAAAATGAACAAGTGGGACTATATCAAGCTGAAAAGCTGTACAGCAAAGGACACCATCAGTAGAACAAAAAGACATCCTACAGTTTGGGAGAATATATTCATAAATGACATGTCAGATAAGGGGTTGACATCCAAAATACGTAAAGAACTCACACACCTCAACAAACAAAAAGTAAATAATCCAATTAAGAAATGGGCAGAGGACATGAATAGACACTTGTCCAAGGATGAAATTCAGATGGCCAACAGGCACATGAAAAGATGCTCCACATCACTAATCATCAGAGAAATGCAGATTACAACCACAATGAGATATCACCTCACACCAGTGAGAATGGCCAACATCCAAAACACAAACAACAGCAAATGTTGGTGAGGATGTGGAGAAAAGGGAACCCTCCTATACTGCTGGTGGGAATGCAAATTAGTTCAACCATTGTGGAAAGCAGTATGGACGTTCCTCAAAAAACTCAAAATAGAAATACCATTTGACCCAGGAATTCTACTCCTAGGAATTTACCCTAAGACTGCAGCAGCCCAGTTTGTAGAAGACATATGCACCCCTATGTTTATCGCTGCACTATTTACAATAGCCAAGAAATGGAAGCAACTTAAGTGTCCATCAGTAGATGAATGGATAAAGAATAGGTGGTACATATACACAATGGAATATTATTCAGCCATAAGAAGAAAACAAATCCTACCATTTGCAGCAACATGGATGGAGCTAAAGGGCATTATGCTCAGTGAAATAAGCCAAGCCGAAAAAGACAAGTTATCAAATGATTTCACTCATATGTGGTGTATAAGAACAAAGAAAAATACTGAAGGGACAAAACAGCAGCAGACTCACAGAACCCAAGAACGGACTAATAGTTACCAAAGGGAAAGGGACTGGGGAAGATGGGTGGGAAGGGAGGGATAAGAGGGAAAAAGGGGCATTACGATTAGCAGATGTAATGTTGGGAGGGCATGGGGAAGGCTGTACAACTTAGAGAAGACAAGTAGTGATTCTATAGCATCTCACTACGCTGATGGGACAGTGACTGTAATGGGGTTGGTAGGGGCGACCTGATGAAGGGTGTCATTTAATAACCATAATATTGCACATGTAATTGTAGAATGATACCAAAATAAATTATAAAAAAAAGAACCTCTGCAATTCAAAGTACTTAGTCTAACAAAGGCTGAAATAGATTATATTTTGCTACTATTTCATGGGATTTTGATTCCTCTTCAAATGCCACCAATGGGCTTAAAACATGTATTCACCTACTCTTTTTACAATGAAAATCAACAGGCTCATTAGGAAGAATGAAACGGTTATTTCTTCTACCACAAAATTAAATTATGTATCTAAGATCATCTATGAAGACTTAGGAAGAATTAGCCAAAATAGTTTCCTTTATTTTCACTTTCATTTCAATTTTTCTATCACTGTTAGCTTAAGAGGCTATCTATGCTGCAAATCAGAAAAGTAAGAGTATTTCAAAGTTTTAAACTGGGATTTTTAATTCCAGTATAGTTTTAACAGGATCTTCTATATTTACTGATAAACTGAGTGATCTTACTTAGTAAAGCACTGGATTGGAATTCAGAGTAAAAAAAAAAGCTACTATGGAAGGAGGGCAACTTAACGTGTTTCATATATCAGTAAATGCACAATCAGATCTAGTGATGCTAGAAAGGTACACTTTCTGGTTCAGAGCATAGGAGAAATTCCAGAACTAAAAAGATGTCCCTACTTCAAGTCTCCTGGCTCCTAACAATCTGCTCCCAAATATCAAAAGAACCTTCCCTAAATTAAGTTTCCCGAACACAATGCCTCAGAACTCATGAAGCTTTCAATAAAGTATGGTGAATGCTATGAAAAAAGAATCATGCTGTCTACTTGCATATTTTGCTTAACAATAATTAAATTCAATTCTCATAAAAATCTATAGGAATAATTGTAATGTCAAAACAAAGCCAATAGCAGCAGTGTCTTTCAACTCTCACTATTTTATAGATGCATTTAAGAGATTTCAGTCTAACCTCTAATTTTACATTCATTAGTTTCAAAATTATTTATATTTGGTCTGGAGAAGTTCAAATGAAGTCTGACTGCCTAAATATCTACCTAGATTTATATATCTGCCTCATAATACCATACCTATCTATCAAAATGTGTCCAATATCTAATAATATAATTTATATTATTTTATTTTAATTGAAAACGGGCATGTGTTTTTTGAAAGGCTGAGAATCACATCCTCTTGCCTATTTCTTCTGAGCTCTTACAAATCACCTCAGACAAAAAACTCTGAGTGCCCACAACAGATATAGACAACAGAAACAAAATTTATTTTGTTTATTATTTTAAAAACAAAAATAAAGTAATTTGTCCTCCATTAATGAAAGAGTAAATACAGACAGAGTAGCTAATTAGGAATCTGTAAGTATAGAATAACATTGATAGTTGTCTCTCAAGGTGCTTAGGTCATTAATATAATTTTAGAGAAAAAAAAATTTATCACCTGTTTTTTTAGTAGCCATTGTAATTCCTCACTGTAATAACCATGACAAGATGTAGGAATTTTGTGACAAAGAATCTTCTTTTTTTTCATTATACTTAAGCTTCTTAGGATAACCCCTTTACCTCTCAAAAGTCAAAAACAACCATGACTATTTTAGTAAATGGAAAAGAAAGAACACTCAGATGAGAAGCATGATTATCAACTAGGGATAACATAAGTCAGAAATACCAATTCAATCCTAACTCTGTCATCCACCAATAGCATAACTTAATATCAAACAACAGCATAACTTCCCTCAACCTATATCCTTCCCATGTAAAAATGGAGAGTGTACATATAAATTGAGATAATATATGTCAAAATACCTAAAATCATGCCTGATACCTAGAAGCATTCATAAAATATGAGTTGGCTTAATTATGGAAAAAATGCTAGTCATGCTATTCTCTCTGAAAAACTTTTCAGAACACAGAAAGTTCTTTGCCATATTCTCTAAGATGCTAAAAATCTGGTAAAACAGAAGAGCATTAAATGTGAATAATTTACATTTAATTATGTGTACTTTTGGAGACTTCTAGTTTCCATTCTGGCATGAAAAGAGGTACTAATTAATCATCATTGTATCCTAACAAATAAAAATCAGAACAAACAGAAAAATCAGTAACTCTTCTTAGATCCATTAGAAAAGTGAGCACACAGGGCAAACTGCTGCCGCCAATATGAGAGGCAGAGAGATGGATACAGAGTATAACAACTTACCAGACCAGAAACTCCCCCAGGAACCAGTACAGGATATGAATACCTGGACTGTAATCAGCCAGTTGCTGAAAGCTCAACATGGACAAGTCTGAGAGTTAAAACTCCAGAAGAACCCAACACTTTAGTGAGTTTCACCTCCAAGAGCTCTACCTGCTACTCACAGTATCAGAGGAAGATCTCCTGCTTCCATCAGGGGGAGGGGAAAAATTTGAAATACATCAGAGCATTCTGTTCTTAACAAAGCCTTCCCTCAAGAGAAACAATTTTAGTAGAACCTAAACTACTATAATATCAGAGCCTAACCAATCTGAAAGAAAGGAAATGTGCAACTCCAGGCCCCTCTAGCCATCCTGTCCCATATAAGGGGGTGAAGGGCTTAGAAGCACTTGTGAAGTTTACAATCACTAAAAGACTGAGAGCTAATCATAAGACTATAGAACTTTTCCCTTTCCTACACCAAATTACTAAAGGCCTCTTTACTACAGCTCCTTTTACTTAGTGCCTCATGTCTGGCTTTCAAAAAAAATCAAGTCACAGTAAAAGGCAAAAAAACACAATTTTAAGAAACAGAGCAAGCATCAGAACCAGATGCACATATGTCAGGGATGTTGGGATTATCAGACCAGTAATTTAAATCAATTATGATTAATATGTTAAGGTCTCTAATGGAAAAAGCAGACAGTGTGCAAGAACAGAAGGAATGTGTTAAGTAGAGAAATGTAAATTCTAAGAAAGAAAAAACAAGAAATGCTAGAGAAATCACTGTAACAGAAATGAAGAATATACCTTTGGTGGGCTCATTAGTAGACTAGACATGACTGAGGAAAGAATCTTGTGCTTAAGGATACATCAATAAAAACTGAAAGCAAAGAGAAAAATAGATTGAAAAAAAAGGAACAGAATATCCAAGAACTGTGGGACAACTAGAAAAGGTATAACATATGTGTAATGGGAATATTAGAAGGAGAAAAAAGAAAGGAACAGAAGAAATATTTGGGAAAGTAATACTGACTGAGAATTTCCCCTAAATTAATGTCAGACACCGAACCACAGGATAAATGAAAAAAAAACTACACCTAGGAAGTCAAACCACAAAAAATCAAAGAAGAAGAAATTACCTTGAAAGAAGTTAATGATACCCAAATTCTCAGAAACAATGCAAGCAAGAAGAGAGGAGAGTTAAATATTTAAAGTCTTGAGATTTAAAAACCAACAATCAAAAAACACTAACCTAGAATTCTGTACCCTGTAGTTATCCTTTAAAAAAGGGAGAAATAGAGACTTTCTCAAACAAAGATTAAGGGAATTTGTTGCCAGTAGACAATGATTCTAAGAAATGCTAAAACACTTGAGAAAGACAGACATAGTCAAAAGTGTGAAAATTCAAAGTCCAGAGAATTGACTAAAAGGTGTTCATTGATTTTAACCAAAAAAAAAAGCATTCTTAAATAATCAGGGATAAATTAGGCAAAACTCCATACCTATTTTTCACTCCTAGTTTCAACCTTGGCCATAAATGCTACTATATCATTAGGTCAAAGAAAAGGAAGAGAAATAGAAGAGAGAAGTAATCATTTGTTGAGATGTTGTAGAAGAATCATGTAGGATTATGATAGATTAGGACCTCAGCAATGTGGTGACATCATATCCCTTTGAATGCACCCAATTTCTGTCAGAAATCCAGAGGCAATTAAACAACTCTTATTCTGCAGTTACATAATTTCATGTTACATAGAAAAATGTATTTTTACTTATGGACTATTTTCGTGTGATTGGGAGAAACTAAAATCTCAAGGATGTTCTTTATTTCATTTTTTAATTATTTATGGTTTCAAACACAGGTACTGATACATAGTATGTGCTCACTGAATGTAGAGTAAATGCATGAATATATGAGTGTAAGAATAAATTAAGTAAATGTCATTGATGTTAAAAATACTACAATGTTCAGCTATGCTTTATAGCTTGGCGTCTGCAGATATAGTTTTCTTCATATTTAATTATTCTTTAAAACATTCTTCTGAATCAACAGCTTAGTTTCATGAAAAATACATTAATAATTCATAAAAATACACTTGTTTATGAAGAACACCCATGTCCCAGGCAACATACCAATCACAAAAGATAACAGTTTCTCCTTTTTTCTCTAATGGAGTGACGTGACACTTCATTACCTTTGTATTTCACTATGTATATGACTGTGGGTTTGTGATACCAGCCCTCCCACGGACATCAGGGTACGTGTCTCCCGGATCAAAATGAAAGGTTAGAATGACCTGTGAAATTTACTGAAGCTATCAGTACAACTGCTAAAATATACCTAACTTACAAAAACAAAGTTAGAGCTGCTTAAAATTAAGCCACACTACATTGAAATCCATGAAAGGAATTTAAAATAATAAATACAGTATCCACTGTGGGAAGTGAGAATGGCTGTAAACACAGAATATCAAGACAGAATCAGGAATGCCTTATTGCTCTGAATGCCTTATTGCTAGCTAGTATTATTCCTGCAGCAGTCATATTTTATCCAATAACTAGCATAATACTTAATAATGGCATTGTCAATATTAATCATCAACATAACTAATACTATATCCTTCAGCAACATATGTAACTTGAGGTTGTATAGTCCCTTCTTTGTCAGTATCATAATGGGTCAGTTGTGTTTGATTCCTAGCTCCATCATTTATGGTGGGACTTTTATCAAGTTGACGAATCATCAACTTCCTCAGCATTAAAATAGGGATAAAATAGTATTTTCTTCATTGGGTGTTTGTGAAGATTAAATAAGATGATACATAAAATAATTTGTAATGTATGTCTGCTATTACTATCTCAATTTTTTTAAATTGAAATTTTCTACATTTGGTGACTTAATTCTTAAAGAGGTATTTCCCCCACAATTAAAATACAGGAATTACTTCTTTTGATTCTTCAAGGATAATTAACTGGCATACAATTTGCCTCACTAGAACTTGTGTAAGTCCCTTTTTTTCATTACTCCTCAAACTATTTTCTCTTAAATTCCCTCAAAACTCTCTAAGGCCTTTTCAGTCAGCTAGCTATCTTTTTATTCTATTATATGACATCTCCATCAGGTTCTCCCAGTACCTAAAAACTGATAATTCAATTTAGAAAATTGAGAAACTAAAGGAGAAGAGTCTGAAAATAAAAGTACTAGATAGGAACTGTAGGGAATATTTCAAATTGAAACTTTACAGCCTGTTTACTATTACTCATTTGCTGGTGACAGTAATTCAAAGAATATAAATAGACCCAAATGATAGGGACCACCTGTCCACTAAACATCAGATAGTCAAAAGCGTCTTACATCAGTCAGTTTTCTTTATCTTACCTAATTCTATACAATAAAACTGGGATGCCTAACTTTTTATGATCAGAAAACTTTTGTAAAGTAGAAACTATGAAAATTCAGCCCAGGAAAATTCACATATAAAATTGCACATTTCTGTCAATGAGTTCAAGTCTATGAATCCTTTAGGGATGCATTGAAAGCAGATTTGCATTGAAATCTTGATTTTGAATATGACAATATGCCTGAAAGTTGTCCTATTGCTTTGTTTGGATTTATATGTTCCCACGAGAAAGTAAGTAGTTTGCATGGAACAGATGCCTGCACATAGGCAGATGTAGCCCCTCTGCAGCACACTGATCCACCTTTAAGGGAATGCACACATAGAAGTCTGCAAGTTAACTTCTTCCGGAGCATCCCCATGGCAAAATGGACTGTGAGGTGGCTCACCACATTGTTTAGATATTCTCAAATGCAAATATCCTTTAGTAGATACTCCAGTGAGGCTATAGTTACAGACTCTAATCCCAATGACACTGCATTGAGTCCATTCTTGGTTTTCAGATAGTTCTATTAAATTTCCATAAAGAGTTCTCCCCTTGGAGTCCTATGCATTTATACTAACCACAAATTAAGTCATCATTAACAATCTCAACAAATTCCAAGAGAACATGCCATTAAAACTAATGGTGGCTGTATTTGTCATGCATTTTACATACCTAACGTGCAGTTCTTATAATGGCTTTTCAATGTATGTATTATAGTCATCATTTTATAGATAAGGAAATTAGACTTCAGAGAGACTGAGTGATTCACCCAATACCAAACACCAAACACATACTTTCCATTACATCAAGCTAAACTAAAAAATATATCTCCTTAGGAAAATTATTCTCTGGCTCTGCAAAAAACTCACATATCCTGGCCAAATGCCCTTAGAGCCCACCAAAATAATGCACATGAAAGATCGGTGGCATAAGGTATGTCCGTGATGGTTCACTAGGGTTGACCCAGTCTTTCTCTGTGGACATCTTTCAAAATCAGTATGTCGCAACTACTGTTTCAGACTTGCAACAAGGTCTTATGCTGCTACATTGTGATTTTAAGCCATTGCCTCTGATATGCACATTAACTGCTCATACACTCAGGTCTAGCAGGCTTCTTTGCTTCCTCTCCCTCATCTGCTCCTCTTTCCTCCTAGCTCTCCACTGCGCCCCCGCCTCTTCACTAAATGACAGACTGACAGACATAGCTAAGTGTACCTTGTTTAAACATCTGCTTTACTACTGTTGAGTGACTGCCCTATGGGTAGGCAGGGTTTTTTCTTATCTTTCACTCAGGAATTCAGATGGTCTGATTAGAGAGGTGAACTGCTTCGAGGATCCTGACAGATGTCTCTCACTTTCTTCTAAGACCACCGTGAGTGCTTAGGCATTCCTCCCAGGCAATTTTCAGTAGTGGAACAACCGTCTGTTTAGGTACCTGGCTATGTCAAGCACTCATTTAGCTGAGGAATCCCACTTCCACACCCAAGGATTAGTTTTCTCCTGGGAAACAGTCAGATAAAGAACTATTTATTCTGTAAATGTTATGAGTATATTATGGGTCAGTTGCTACAATTGTATAGTGGAGTGACTGATGAGAATAACTATTGGTAGAACTAAAATAAAACACAGAGAAACCTAAAGACAGAAAAAAAGGAAGAAAGCAAGCCCCAAATACTAAGCATATAAAACAGAAAATACAAGGAAGAACATGGGTTTCATAAAATAAACCATAGGTTTTTTTTTAATGTATAACTATTTTAAAGCTTCCTTGTGAAAGTAATTTAAAACATAGAATACTGTGGATTCAAGTATCAGGGATACAAATGAATATAAGGACAGACTTCAAAAAACATATTATTGCACTCTAGTTAGAATCCTTCAGAAAATGAAAATACTACTGATTGCAACTTCATGACATGAAGAGTTACATTCTGAAAAAAAATTAGTTGTATCAGAGAGTTCTAGCATATTATGTAAAGGAATTGAGGCTCAGAAGAAAGTGATGGAGTGATAACAGGAAATGAGTAGAGATGAAGTACAAGAAGGGGACAAAAAAGGAGGGTCAGTGATGACACTACCATTACTTTAGGGGATGCCCTTTATTGTTTTCACTCAGTTAACCATTCACTAGTCATCCTTGACTTCTTTCTACCTGTCCACCTGTATTAAGTTCATGGGCTTTAACAGAGTCTGTTATCTCTACCAGGGATACTCTTCCTCTAGATCTTCCCTTCTGTGTTTCCCAAATTTAATTGTTCCCTCACATGAAGCTGGATTATTCAAGATGCAGCCTAAATGCCACCTCTCAGAGGAGGTTTCCCTAACCATGCAATTTAAAGAGCTCTCCAGCCACTCTCCATCACATGACCCTCTTTTATTTCCACTATTTGATATTTTCTTGAATTTTTCATTTTTTAATCTGTTTCAGAAAACCTGTCTCATGCACCACTGCATTTTCAACCCTTAGCACACAGTTGCTACTCAGTAAAAGTTTGTTGAATGAATCAAAGATAAAGTAACATGGAATCAACAAAAGGTATTCTATTAACATGGGGACAACTGCTCCCAAAACACAAAGCCCCCTCCATAGACCTAAATTGGTGAATGCACCTCTTCACTTCTTGAAGAGAATAGGCTGTAAGACAAGTATGATCTGATATGCTTTTTCAGTTTCCAAAAGAGATTCTGGAGAATGGCCCACTTTCATCACAGAGGACCCGTATCTAGATGACTTGCAATGTAGTTGATTGAAGTAGGAGTGCCTGCCTCACCTGAGCACAACTAGATCTTCATAAATCCAGATATAAGGGATTACCCCTTCCCACCATACTGCCTTTCAATGGACTAATTCTGCCCCCTAGAATATATTGCCCAATAGATATTAGGATTTGCCAATCTAAACAGGGTAGTTACTTATATTTCTAAAGGAAAGAAAAGATTAAATTAAGTGGATAGATAATTTGAAACTGTTCATTCCAGTACTTCCACCTGTAGAGATTGCAACGGAAATTATTTTCCCTCAGTGAAAATGTGAGGACATGAGATAATGCTCTCCTTTAATGAATCCTGGCACATAGTATGTGCTCCACAAATAGTTAATGAATATTTTGTTGAAAAATAGAAACAAAATTTAGGAAAGTTAAGGAAAGGAATCAAAGATGGAATGTAAAATAGGTCTGGTCCCTGTTCCTTTTATCTGTAAAAACAAGAGAAGACAAAGGAATAGAGGCACATGAGAAACTCACATAGATAATCATATCCATACAGAATACATCAGTGTTCGACAATTTCTTTAGATGAATACTAATAATTGTGGGCTTCTTGAGGACAGAGACCAAGACTTATGTTTTAAACCCCAGCTTTTCCCCATCTGGAATATCGTAAATCTTCAAAAACTAATTTTTGAATTGAACTGATTATATTTGAGAGTAAGATGATAAAGACTTGCTTGGGAACATTGAGTTTCTTCAGAGAATTGGAAAATAGATCATATAATCTATTGACTGGGGGACATTTGTAAAGTGGAAAATTTAGCAAAGTATACAGAAACATTCTCTAGCAATTTGGGCTAAACAACTAGTTGTTTATTTATTGCATTCTGCAAGAGTATGACCTGGTACGCATGACTAACTGCCTATGCACTAGGGCACAGTGAACTCTCCTAACTCAAGATGCCTTGTGGAGGAGTGAGATACACCCCTCCCAGAAGCAGGAAGTTAAAAACGCTGAGATGTGGAGCCTCCCTTGTTCCAGGAAATTAGGTTTGTCGAAAGAGCCAAGGGACTGCTAGATGTTGAGTACTTCTTCCAGTGAGAATGGGGCCTGCATCCTGAGCTTGTCTTGGTGGCAACACACCCTGAGTGAGGCTTCTTCACACCCACTATTCAAGGTGGGGCATTTTCTGTGCTTCCTGCACTTTGGGACCTCCTCTAGCTCTTGGTCTTACATCTGCAACTTCTCTCCAAAATCCACATAAACCTAGGAGGTGATATGAGAGTACATGACTATTTGAGTCATGTAGTTCCCTGACCATCAAGGAATTACTTAGAAAACTGAAGTGAATATTTGTGTTTATATTCAAACAAATGAGAAGAGAAAGTGGGGGCATCTTCCTGATATTTAATCTGTCAGGTATACTGAAGTATAAAAAGTACATCAAAGTATCTAAACTTCTTCTTTGATACATAATAAGCTGTGAGCTTCTCAAAGATAAAGATGAAGTAAAATGTACCCTTTGTCAGGGTAAAATTCAGCAAGTTTTGACAAATATATAAAGTTGTGAAACTGCCACAACCAGAATCTAGATATGTAATATTTTAATCACCTCAAAAATATCCCTCGTAGCCCTTTACTGTCAACCCCCTAACCCCATCCCTAACATCTAGGAACCAATTACCTGGTTATAGTCCAATAGTTTTGCCTGAAACAGAGTGGATAGACTTTTGTACTTTGTTTCTTTTACCTAACACAATGCTTTTAAAATTCACCCTCACTGCTGCATGTATACACATTCGCTCACTTTCCCACATAGTTCGTTCCTTTTTATTGCTAAGTAATAAAATGCCATTGCATGGATATACCACAATTTGTTTTCTACTTGCCAGTTAATGGACATTTGAGTTATTTCTAGTTTGGGACTAAGAATAAAGCTTCTATAAACATTCTGCAAGGTCTTTGTACACATCTGTTTTTATTTCTCTAGGGTAAAGACTTACAAGTGGGATATCTGGTTCATTGTAGTGAGTATAAGTTTAACTTTAAAAGAAATTGCCAGTTTTCTAAAGGTCCTGTACCATTTTGCTTTCCAAGTAGGAATGTATGAGAGCTCCATTTGCTTTGCATCCTCACCAGCAATTAGTATTGTCAGTCTTTTAAATTTTAGCTATTCTTGTAGATGCTCAGTAAAATCTCATTATAATTTTAAATTATATTTCCCTAATGACTAATAATGTTCAGCATCTTTTCATGTATTTGTCATTCATATACCTTTGGTCAGTATCTGTTCAAACTCTTACCCATTTTTAAATGGTTTATCTTACTGACTTATGAGGGTTCTTTATTCTAGTACAAACTTTTATCAAACAGGAATTTTGCAAAGTTTCTACCATTCTGTGCCTTGCCTTTAAATTTATCAAAAATTTATTTTGAAGAACAGGAGATCTTAATTTTAATGAAGTTCAGTGTATCAGTTTTTCTTTTACAGTTTGAGTTTTTTGTAAACCATCTATGAAATCTTCACTAATCCAAGCTCACAGAGATTTTTCTCATTTTTTTCTAAAATGTTCACTATTTTAGCTTGTAATTTTAGGTCTGTAATTCATATCAAGTTAACTTCTTTAGTGTAAAACGTATTTATGTCTCATATGGATGCCCAATTATTCGTGCATCATTGCAAATACACTCCTTTCCCCATTGAGTTACATGTTCCTTTGCTGAAAATCAATTGACCCTAGATGTATGGGTTTATTTATGGACCCCCTGCTCTATTCCACTGATTTATGTTTATCTGTATGCCATAACATACTTCCTTGATTATGTAGCTTTATAAAAAGCCTCAAAATCAAGTAGTGTGATTTTTCCAAAATTGATCTTCTTATACAAAATTGTTTTGGCTACTTATGTCCTTAGTGTTTCATATACATTTTGGTGTCAGTTTATCCATTTCAATTTTTTTTAAAAAAGCCTGCTGGAATTGCATTGACTCTACAGATCAATTTGGGGAGAATGAACATCTTAAAAGTACTGAGTATTTAGATTAATAAGCCTGGTATATTTCTCCATGTATATGTTAATTTTGTACTTTTCAGCAAATAAATCTTTCAATTATTTAGTTAGATCAATCCTTAGGAAGTTCAAGGTTTTCATCGTCCATTTACAAGATATTTAAAATTTTCAATTTGCAAGGTTTTGTCATAAGGTAATGCAACTGATTTTTATACAGATGTATCCTGCTAAATTGTTAATTTTATGCATTCCCAAAGAATTTACAAAAATTAAAAAATTTTTTTCTACATACACAATTGTATCATCATCAAATACTGATGGTTTTATTTCTTCCTTTTCAAATCTATGTGCTTTTTGTTTGCTATTTTTAGGTATGTATGTATTAACGCCTTATTACTTGATGAGAACAGACATCCTTACCTTCCTCAGAATCTTCGAGGGAAAAAAATTTCCTCAACCAGCATCAAGTAAAATGTGACCTATAGGTTTTGTTTTTTGTTTTTTTTAAGGTATTATTGATATACACTCTTATGAAGGTTTCACATGAAAAAACCATGTGGTGACTACTTTTACGCATATTCTCAAGTCCACACGCATACCCCAATGCAGTCACTGTCCATCGGCGTAGTAAGATGCCACAGATTCACTGTTTGCCTTCTCTGTGCTACAGTTTTCCCCGTGACACCCACAACATGTGTACTAAACATAATACCCCTCAATCCCCTTCTCCCAACCTCCCCGCCCTCTTTCCCACACCCCTCCCCTTTGGTAACCACTAGTCACTTCTTGAAGTCTCTGAGCCTCCTGCTATTTTGATCCTTCAATTTTGCTGCATTGTTATACTCCACAAATGAGGGAAATCATTTGGCACTTGTCTTTCTCCAACTGGGTTATTTCACTGAGGATGATATCCTCCAGCTCCATCCATGTTGTTGCAAATAGTAGGATTTGTTTCTTTCTTATGGCTGAATAGTATTCCATTGTGTATATGTACCACCTGTTCTTTATCCATTCATCTACTGATGGACACTTAGGTTACTTCCATATCTTGGCTATTGTAAATAGTGCTGCGATAACCATAGGGGTGCATATGTCTTTTTGAATCTGAGAAGTTGTATGCTTTGGGTAAATTCCAAGGAGTGGGATTCCCGGGTCAAATGGTATTTCTATTTTTAGTTTTTTGAGGAACCTCTATATTGCTTTCCACAATGGTTGAACTAGCTTACATTCCCACTAGCAGTGTAGGAGGGTTCCCCTTTCTCCGCATCTTCCCCAGCATTTGTTGTTCTTAGTCTTTTTGATGCTGGCCATCCTAACTGGTGTGAGGTGATATCTCATTGTGGTTTTAATTTGCATTTCTCTGAAGATTAGTGATGTGGAGCATCTTTTCATGTGCCTGTTGGCCATCTGAATTTCTTCTTTAGAGAAGTGTCTATTCATATCCTCTGCCCATTTTTTAATTGGCTTATTTGCTTTTTGGGTGTTGAGGTGTGTGAGTTCTTTATATTTTTTCAATGTTAACCCCCTGTCGGATATGTGATTTACAAATATATTCTCCCATACTGTAGGATACCTTTTGTTCTGTTGATGGTGTCCTTGGCCATACAGAGGCTTTGTAGTTTGATGTAGTCCCATGAATTAATTTTTGCTTTTGTTTCCCTTGCTCGAGGAGATACATTCAGGAAGAAGTTGCTCATGCTTATATTCAGGTGATTTTGCCTATGTTTTCTTCTAAGAGTTTTATGGTTTCATGACTTACATTCAGGTCTTTGATCCATTTTGAGTTTACTTTTGTGTATGGGGTTAAACAATAATCAAGTTTCATTCTCTTGCATGTAGCTGCCCAGTTTTGCCAACACCAGTTGTTGAAGAGGCTGTCATTTCCCCATTGTATGTCCATGGCTCCTTTATCATATATTAATTGACCATACATACTTGGGTTTATATCAGGGCTCTCTAGTCTGTTCCACTGGTCTATGGTTCTGTTCTTGTGCCCGTACCAAATTGTCTTGATTACTGTGGCTTTGCAGTAGAGCTTTAAGTCGGGGAGCATAATACCACCCCTCTTTATTCTTCCTTCTCAGGATTGCTTTGGCAATTCGGGGTCTTTTGTGGTTCCATATGAATTTTATAATGATTTTCTCTAGTTCGTTGAAAAATGCTGCTGGTATTTTGATAGGAATTGCGTTGAATCTGTAGATTGCTTTAGGCAGGATGACCATTTTGACAATATTAATTCTTCCTATCCATGAGCACAGAATGTGTTTCCATTTATTGATATCTTCTTTAATTTCTCTCATGAGTGTCTTGTAGTTTTCATAGTATAGGTCTTTCACTTCCTTGGTTAGGTTTACTCCTAGGTATTTTATTCTTTTGATGCAACTTTGAATGGAATTGTTTTCCTGATTTCTCTCTCTGCTAGGTCATTGTTAGTGTATAGGAATGCCGTAGATTTCTGCGCATTAATTTTGTATTCCGCAACTTTGCTGAATTCAGATATTAGATCTGGTCGTTTTGGAGTAGATTCATTAGGGATTTTTACGTACAATATCATGTCATCTGCAAACAGGGACAGTTTAACTTCTTCCCTGCCAATCTGGATGCCTTTTATTTCTTTGTGTTGTCTGATTGCCCTGGCTAGGACCTCCAGTACTATGTTGAATAGAAGTGGGGAGAGTGGGCATCCTTGTCTTGTTCCTGATCTTAAAGGAAAAGCTTTCATCTTCTCGCTGTAAAGTATAATGTTGGCTGTGGGTTTGTCATATATAGCCTTTATTATGTTGAGGTACTTGCCCTCTATACCCATTTTGTTGAGAGTTTTTATCATGAATGGGTATTGAATTTTGTCAAATGCTTTTTCAGCATCTATGGAGATGATCATGTGGTTTTTGTTCTTCTTTTTCTTGATGTAGTGGATGATGATGATGGATTTTCGAATGTTGTACTATCCTTGCATCCCTGGAATAAATCCTACTTGATCATGATAGATGATTTTTTTATGTAGTTTTTAATTTGGTTTGCTAATATTTTGTTGAGTATTTTTGCATCTATGTTCATCAGGGATATTGGTCTGTAATTTTCTTTTTTTTTTTTTTTTGTGGTGTCTTTGCCTGGTTTTGGTATTAGAGTCATGCTGGCCTCATAGAATGAATTTGGAAGTATTCCCTCTTCTTCTACTCTTTGGAAAACATTAAGGAGGATGGGTATTAGGTCTTCACTAAATGTTTGATAAAATACAGCAGTAAAGCCATCTGGTCCAAGGGTTTTGTTCTTAGGTAGTTTTTTGATTAGCAATTTAATTTCGTTGCTGGTAATTGGTCAATTTCAGATTTTCTGTTTCTTTCTGGGTCAGCCTTGGAAGGTTGTATTTTTCTAGAAAGCTGTCCATTTCTTCTAGGTTATCCAGTTTGTTAGCATATAATTTTTCATAGAATTCTCTCATAATTCTTTGTATTTCTGTGGTGTCTGTAGTGATTTTTCTTTTCTCGTTTCTGATTCGGTTTATGTGTGTAGACTCTCTTTTTCTCTTGTAAGTCTGGCTACGGGTGTATCTATTTTATTTTCTTGAAGAACCAGCTCCTGATTTCATTGATTTTTTTCTACTGTTTTATTGCTCTCAATTTTATTTATTTATGCTCTAATCTTTATTATGTCCCTCCTTCTACTGACTTTGGGCCTCATTTTTTCTTCTTTTTCTAGTTTCGTTATTATGAGTTTAGACTATTCATATGGGATTGTTCTTCTTTCCTGAGGTTGGCCTGTATTGCAATATACTTTCCTCTTAGCACGGCCTTCGCTGCATCCAATAGATTTTGCAGTGTTGAATTATTGTTGTCATTTGTGTCCATATATTGCTTTATCTCTGTTTTTATTTGGTCATTTATCCACTGGTTATTTAGGAGCATGTTGTAAAGCCTCGATGTGTTTGTGGATTTTTCATTTTCTTTGCATAATTTATTTCTAGTTTCATATCTTTGTGGTCTGAGAAACTGGTTGGTACAATTTCAATCTTTTTGAATTTACCAAAGCTCTTTTTGTGGCCTATTATGTGATCTAGTCTTGAAAATGTTTCATGTGCACTTGAAAAGAATGTGTATTCTGCTGCTTTTGGGTGTAGAGTTCTGTAGATGTCTGTTAGGTCCATCTGTTCTAATGTGTTGTTCAGTGCTTCTGTCTCCTTACATATGTTCTGTCTGGTTGATCTGTCCTTTGGAGTGAGTGGAGTGTTGAACTCTCCTAGAATGAATGTATTGCATTCTATTTCACCTTTTCATTCTGTTAGTATTTGTTTCACATATGTAGGTGCTCCTGCGTTGGGTGCACAGATATTTATAATGGTTCTGTCTTCTTGTTGGATTGACCCCTTTATCATTATGTAATGTCCTTCTTTGTCTCTTGTGACTTTCTTTGTTTTGAAGTCTATTTTGTCTGATACAAGTACTGCAACTCCTGTTTTTTTCTCCCTATTAGTTGCATGAAATATCTTTTTCCATCCCTTCACTTTTAGTCTGTGTATGTCTTTGGGTTTAAAGTAAGTCTCTTGTAGGTGGCATATAGATGGGTCTAGTTTTTTTATCCATTCATTGACTCTGTGTCTTTTGATTGGTGCATTCAGTCCATTTACATTTAGGGTGATTATCGATAGGTATGTACTTATTGCCATTGCAGGCTTTAGATTTGTAGTTACCAAGGGTTCAAGGTTAACTTCTTTACTATCTAACAGTCTAACTTAACTCACTTAATATGCTATTACAAACACAATCTAAAGGTTCTTGTTTTCTCCTCTTTTTTCTTTCTCCTCCATTCTTTATATACTAGGTATCATATTCTGTTCTCTTTGTCTATCCCTTGATTGATTTGGGGGCTGGTTGATTTAATTTCACATTTGCTTAGTAATTAACTGTTCTACTTTCTTTACTGTAGTTTTATTACCTCTGATGACAGCTATTAAACCTTAGGAACACTTCCATCTATAGCAGTCCCTCCAAAATACACTGTAGAGATGGTTTGTGGGAGGTAAATTCTCTCAGCTTTTGATTATCTGGAAATTGTTTAATCACTACTTTAAATTTAAATGATAACCTTGCCGGATAAAGTATCCTTGGCTCAAGGTCCTCTGCTTCATTGCATTAAATACATCATCCCACTCCCTTCTGGCCTATAAGGTTTCTTCTGAGAAGTCTGATGATAGCCTGATGGGCTTTCCTTTGTATGTGATCTTATTTCTCTCTCTGGCTGCTTTTAATAGTCTGTCCTTACCCTTGATCTTTGCCATTTTAATTACTATATGTCTTGGTGTTGTCTTCCTTGGGTCCCTTGTGTTGGGAGATCTGTGCACCTCCATGGCCTGAGAGACTATCTCCTCCAAAAGATTGGGGAAATTTTCAGCAATTACCTCCTGAAAGGCACTTTCTATCCCTTTTTCTCTCTCTTCTTCTTCTGGTACCCCTATTATGCAAATATTTTTCCGTTTGGATTGGTCACACAGTTCTCTCAATATTGTTTCATTCCTAGAGATCCTTTTTCTCTCTGTGCCTCAGCTTCTTTGTATTCCTCTTCTCTAATTTCTATTTCATTTATTGACTCCTCCACCGTATCTAATCTGCTTTTAAAATTTCCATTGTATGTGTCATATCTGATACTGCATTCTGTAATGATTGGATCTCTGACCAGAATTCATCCCTGAGTTCTTGAATATTTTTCTGTACCTCCATGAGCATGTTAATGATTTTTATTTTGAAATTCCTTTCAGGCAGATTCATTAAAGTCGATTTCATTTGAATTTTTCTCAGAGGTTGTATTCATAATTTTACTTTGGACCAGGTTTCTTTGGAGATTCATATTTGTGTATCGCACCCTCTAGTGCCCAGAAGCTCTACTCTCTGGAGCTGCTCAGCCCCTGAAGCAATGTTGGGGGTCACAGGGGAGAGGTATTGGTGTCTGGGGGGAGGAAAGAGCTGTTTCCTGCTTTCTGGCTGCTATGCCTGTCTCCACTGCCAGAACCAGTGGGTCGAGCACAGAGGTGTAAGCCTCTGTGCTTTGCATTTGTAGTTGCTGTAGACAGGGCTTCCCTCTGGCTGGCCTAATGCCAGGGTAGGGTTTGCCGGTTTGCTCAGTAGGCTGCGTATCACAGAGTTGTTCCTTAGGAGCTCAGTAGCCAGCCAGGAACCTGGAGCTCCTGAAGATCATGAAAGTTCCCTACCTGCTGGGCAGAGTGCACCAGGACAATTTTGTCTATCTGTCCTTTCTCCTGAGCAGTAAGCTCTGTGCAGTCCTTGCCCCTTTAGCAGCCCTCTTGCTATTAGGAAGTCTCTCAGACTGCTCACCTTTATTTTGTCCCAGAGCAGCTGGATATGGATCCCTGCTTCCCACAAGTGGCTGGAATCTCAGTCTCTCCAGGAATTCTGCCTGTCTTAGCTTTCCAACTCCCTACTCTTGAGAGTACCATGCAAGCACCATGAAATGTAGGTTTGTGCTCCCAGAGCAGATCTCCAGAGTTAGGTATTCAGCAGTCCCAGGCCTCCACTCTCTCCCCGCTCCATTTCTCTTCCTCCAGCGAGTGAGCTGGGGTGGGGGAAAGGCTTGGGTCCCATCAGGCCACAGCTTTGGTACGTTACCCTGTTCAGTGAAGTTTATTCTTTACTCCAGGTGCGTGCAGTTTGGCACAGTCCTCTTTCCTGTTGCTCTTTCAGGATTAATTGTATTAATTATATTTTCATGTTACATGCGGTTTTAGGAGGAAGCCTGTGTCTCACCTCTCATGCTGCCATCTTTAATCCACCAGTGACCGATAGGGTTTTTGTATGCACTGTTTATCAGGTTCAAGAAGTTCCCCTTGCTGAAAGAGTTTTCATGAAACATCTTGAATTGTGTGAGATACTTTTTTCATCTACCAAGAAGACAATATGATCTCTATTTTTTTAGTTTGTTGATGTGCTGAATTGCATTAATTGATTTTAAAACGTTGGACCAACCTTATATTCCTGAGGCAACCCTTACTTGGTCATGATTTATTATTTATTTCACATCTTGTCAGATTTGATTTGATAATATTTTGTTAGGAATTTTCATGACTTCAATGGGAAATATTAGCTTTATATCTTGTGTTACCTTTGCCTGATTTGCATGAGTTGGGAAGTATTCTCTGTTTTTCTATTTTATGGAAGAGTTTACATAAAATAGGTTCAGTACTTCCTTAAATGTTTCATAGAATTCAATGGAGAAGCCATCTTGGATCATAAAGATTTCTTTTTTGGAGGAGAAAAAAGTTATCTACAAATTTAATTTATGTAATAGAAATAGTTCAAATTATTGATTTCTTCTTGAATGAGTTGTGATAGTCTGTGTCATTAAAGGTATTTGTCCACTTCATCTACTTTATGAATTTATTAGCATTAAGTTGCTTACAATATTTCCTTATTATCTTTTTGTGTCTGACAGGTCAGGAGTAATTTATCCTCTTTCATTTATGACATTGGTAATCTGTGACTTTTTGTGTTTTCTTGATTTATCTGGCTTAGTTTCATCAAACTCCTTGATATCTAGTTTCTTTGTAAATTTATGCTTCAAACACTAACCACATGTCTATTTACAGAATTGACATGATCTGTCTTATATTTTAGATGGTTTTATATGAATTCATCTTATCTACTAGACGGTGACCTCCCGCGGTACAAAGATTATGTATAGAATAGTACATGTTATGTAGTTAATGTTTCCTAAGAGACAATGGGATTCTGTTTTGGATACCTTATGTTCTTGAAATATTTTGTGATTGTTCCCCAAATGATACTTTCAACTTCTAGGAGGGTCTTTTATCTAAGAGTATCCTCATCAACTGATACATTTGGTTTTGAAATGTTTTTCATCTTCAAAAAATTTTCTTTCTTAGAGCTTAGCTACTCTGCTTTTGTCATTGTTGAGCCTCATTGTTGAGAGTAACTCTCCATAGGCGGTAAAACCTTAAATAAGCCTGCCAGTCCATAGGCATACTAGTTTACCCATACAGAGGCCATAGCCTGCCCTGACATTATAAATGGGGTATCCATGTTCTATAACTTAGTTTAAAATAGTCTAAGATATGTCATAATCCCCGGAACCTGTGAAGGTTGTTTTATAAGGGAAAAGGGATTTTGAACATGTGATTAAGGTTAAGAATCTTGAGACAAGGAGATCATCCTGTATTCTCTGGGTAGATCTAGTATAATCACATGTATCCATAAAAGTAGATAGAGGAGGAGGGTAGAAGAATGATTTAGAGTGCTGCAATGTGAAAAGACATCAGCAGACCATTGCTGGCTTTGAAAGTAGAAGAAAGAAATTATGAGACAAAGAATATGACAAAGAAGTCGAGATCATCCTCAGTTAACAGCCAGCAAGAAAAAAGAACCTCAAATCTTACAAGCACAAGGAACTGAATTCTGCCAACAGAAAGGAATGTAGCTTTGCTGAGACCTTGATTTTAGCCCAGTGAGACCTGTGTCAGACTTCTGACCTACAGTACTGAAAGGTAACAAATTTGTATGAAGCTGCCAAACATGTGGCAATTTGTTATAACAACAATAGAAAACAATATACCCAATAAAGGGCTAAGGATTTAATATAAAGTAACACATACTATATATGCATTAAATATTCATAATATATTCATTATAATTTTTTAGACCACAAATGGAGGACATTTGCAAAGCCAAGACAGAGTAACAGGAACAAAATATACTCCCATTTGAAACAAGCAAAAATAAATAAATAATTTAAATTACTGTTTTCCATACACAGGACACTAAGTAACAAAAGACAGTGATGTCTGAAAGATGGAAACTAAATGAGATGAGCCCTCCAATAGACTGCCTCCATTTACTACCATGAGAGTTTCCAGGCTGTGAAACAAAAAATGGGAAATGCAGGCAGAGTCCTTGAGTTGAGGGAAGTTGAGAATCTGGGGAGAACAGTGTGGCTGGAGTTCACAATACTAAATACCAGGAAGGAGAAAGTGGTGCAGAGAGAACCTCAGGGATCTGCTAAGGGTCCACTTAAACTATTCAACAGTGTATTGATCAGGGTGTGTGTGTGAGGAAACTACACAAGGTTGGAGAGAACCATCTAGCAGGATGGAAGGAACAGTGTTGGGTACTCAGCGTGAGGAAGCGTGCCTCTTCTTATGAGAAGGAATGAAATAACTTCTAATTCCAGGGGTACTGCATGGAGTATCCAGAAGCATTTTAACTCACTGATGTGGGATAATTAGGCCTAGATGGGCCCCTAAACAAATCATAAGAGCAAGAACTACAAGAACCAATGCAAAAACACTAAATAGAAGTTTCACAAATCAAATTCAAAGATAAAAAAAAAGAATAAGATATCAGGTAGTGTTTATGGGGAACTCAACTGCTGGAATGCAGTGGTGGCATTAACAATCCAAAATTAGTCAAAATAATGTATTATATTAACAAACTGAAACAAAACAAGCACAACCCCAACATATGATTGTCTCAACAGAAGCAGAAAAAGCATTTGACAAAATTCAAAATCCATTCTTAATAAAACTTCAAGAAATTAGGAATAGGAGAAACTTCCTCAAAGCAATAAAGAGCATCTACAAAAACCCTATAGGTAATAACATAATGATGAAAATCTGCTTTCTTCCTGAGATCAGGAACAAGACAAAAATGCCTGCCCTCACCACTTGCATTCAGTATGGGAGTTTTAGCCAGTGTAATCAAGCAAAAAAAAAAATGTTTTTAAGAGGAAGAAGAAAGAAAGGGCCTCCAGATTTGAACGAAAGAAGCACAACTGTCTTTACTCGCAGATAACAAGATCATCTGTGTAGAAAATCCGACTGAATCTACCAAAAGGCTCCCAGAACTAACGAGCAACTTAAACAAGGTTGTAGGGCACAAGATCAATACACAAAAATCAATTGTATTTCTATAAACTTGCAACAAATAACCAGAAATTGAAATTTAATAAACCAATGTAATTTTAAAATATAAAAAATAGGAAATACTTAAAGGGAAGTATGACAAACATGAAAGCTGTGTATACTTGAAAAGTACAAAACTTTGCTGAGAGAAATTAAAGAAGGCCTGAAAACTGAAGTTTCATGAGCTAGATTCATGGTCAGAACACTCAATATTATTAAAATTTCAATTCTTCTCAAATTCATTTATAGACCCAACACAATCCCAGTATGCTTTCTTATAGAAATTGCCAAATTGACTCAAAAATTAACATGAAAATGCAAAGGAACTAGGGGAGCCAAAATAACTGAAGAAGAACAAAATCGTGAGACTACTTTATTTCAAAATAAATTATACCTCATCAAAATTAAAAAGGGTTATTCTTCAAAAGACTTTGCCAAAAGAGTGAAAAGACCCAATCACTGACTTGGAGAAAATAGTTGCAAAGCACACATCTGACAAAAGACTTGTTTCCAGAATAAAGAACTATCAAAAATCAATAAAAAGCCAAACAACCCAATAAAAAACAGACAATAGATTTGTGCACACAGTTTATCAAAGATGTGTGTGTGGTAATAAATACATGAAAATGAAAATATGCTCAACATTATTTGCCATAAGGGATTGCCAGTTGAAACCACAATTAGATACCACTACATACCTAACAGAATGGGTAAAATGAAAAAGACTCACCATACCATTTTAATGAAGGTGTGAAAATACTAGGACTTTCATAAACTTCTGGTGAGAGTATAAAATGGTACAACCATTTTGGAAACACTTTGACAGTTGCTCAAAAAGTTAAACATACACATACCATATGATCCAGCCATTCTACCCCTAAGTGTCTGATGAAGAGAAAAGAACACATATGCCCAAAGTCATGTACATGAACAGCTATAGAAATTTCATTAGTAATAGCCCCAAACTATAAACAAACCAAATGCCAATTGAAATGGGTTAAGTAGATAAACTGTGATATATTTCTATAATGGAGTACTACTCAGCAGTAAAAAAGGAATACACAATACAACATGAATGAATCTCAAAATAATTATGTTGCGTGAAAGAAGCTAAAACCCAGCCACAGCCCCCACCAAAGTATAGGCTTATGATCCCATTTATATAAAACTCTGAAATGCAAACTAATCTATGTTTACATAAAGCAAATCACTAGTTTTCTGGAGGGGAGTAAAGGGAAAGGGAATTCAGGAAGAAATTACAAGGGTACAGAAGGAAATTTGAGGAGGATATATATGCTTTCGATCTTGATTGTGGCTATAGTTTCATGGATATGTTTGTATGTTAGAATGTACCAAACTATACAGATTAAATTTGTACAGTCTTTTGTATAATTTTACCAAAACTTTATGTGTGTATGTACATACACACACATGAACAACAAATGGATTCTACATTTATACTCTCTAAAATAATACACCACAGTAACTATTTAAAATGACTGCACCTAAGATCTTTCAATAAGACATTACAGGGAAAATATCTCAAAACAGAAATGTCAGGTATAAAACTATTTATAAAAAGTAGAAAAGGACACAGAAATAAGAAAATGTTAACTACTAATGCTTTAAATTAACACTCTAGCCTCTAAAGTCAAGCCCCTGTAAAGACACTATTATGGCTGTAAAGAAAAAAACAGCTTCATTTGAAATACCCATAAATGAAATCAATATCATACCTTTTAGACTAGGATGTGGAAGACAAAAGAATTGTGACTTCAGCAAATACTCTTTTTCCTCCTCTAGAACATGGAAAAATTAAAGCTAACCAATAAAGTTGAAAGTTTTATATAAATTGTTCATGTAATGTGCCTGCTACAGTCTGTTAAATTGCCAATATTCAATGAATATTAGTTCTTCCCTCTGCCTCATTAAGAAAACATAAAGTTATTTGCATGACCATAGAGAAAATGTTTGTGGTAGCAAAAGAGAAGATTGTGTAATATAACATTTTGTTAATCCAGCTGCAATCTTTGCATTAAAGAGGCAAAGTATGTACAATACACTAAGTAACACTTTGTTTCTAGAAGTGAAAATAAACTTCATGAAAAATCCCCTATGAAATAGAGATAATTTCAATTCAGAGTAAGAGAATATTTGAAGTAGAAAGCTGAAAAGGACTATGGATAAAGCCCTAATTCTCCAAAGCTTTTTAGGGTCTACATCTAAGGATGTCACATCAGTTATTAGAGGGAGAAAAGAAAAATGTTTTAATGAAAAAGAAAGTTTCATTTTTATAATATTTTAAATAATCTAAAGTGACTTGACCTTGTTTTAGGTTGTACTATTTTTAAAAAAAAGAGAGAAGAAGTAGAACACTTATGACAAAGTTTGTTCATAAGAGAACAAATCTCAGATCTAGATATTCAACTGGGAAAATAAAATAATTTAGTCAGAAAATGAGATCAATCTACTTGGAATTTCCTGAAAAAAAAATTATCTGAGATATTCCTGAACCTGCACAATTCTATATTCAAGTTTTAAATTCAAGTATCCTAGAAAAAATAACTGTGTATGCTGGTAACAGAACTTGTAAATTCATGCTACTGAATATTCTGATAAGGTTTTATTAGTAGTAGTTCAACACACACACACAAGTGGCTTTAATTCAGTCTCATAATATAACAAGTGCTACTTGCCTCATCTGTGCCCTGAAATGTCTATCTATTTCGAATATCTCTTAGCATATGAAGAGATCAATTACTTGTGACCCTATTGAAAAAGATAAAATTTTGTTTAGAAAACCCAAACTCACTAACAGTTTAAAAAGAGCAATTACCAACTTAAATCAGTTACCAATCCCTTTCCACTGAAATTTTATAAAAGGTGAAACCCCTAGCCTGGAGCAACTGGGACAGTGTTTTACAAACTGTTTTATTTAAGTGATTTTGAATAAGGTAAGCTCATACTACAAACATGAATTTTTCTCATTACAGCTAGAGTTCTTGTCCAATCTCTGCCCTGAAGTTTCATAAAGAATTCCTAAATGAAAATGTCTTGTAATAATTTAATTTAATCTACTTACTTTTTATTGTTATTACAATTATTTTGCATTTGTTTGTACTATTTTGGGGGGTTTTAATTTACCGAACTTACTCTTTGATTTTTGTCTTTTTCATCTTTGATTGCTGTGACTACATCTTCTGTAACCTGTGATTTCTGTGAAATTCTGTGGTTTCATTTGCTTTACTCTTTACTTATTTTAAAACTGTGTTTTTTAGTCTTTTCCTTGCAACGTTTCGGATTAAATTTTAATCTGCATACTTGATTTAACAATATCTAATTTAATAATTATTCCTTCCTTCTGAATAGTTAAAGAACCTTAGAACTTTAACACTAAACACCTTAAGATCTTGTTTTCTAATGTATACATATTTAGTTTCAACGTCTTTTTCAATGCCACACAATTACCCATGAGTATCATTTCCATCAATGTTTTTAGTCTGGATTACTTTTGCTATGAGTCTGGAACTTTGAGTTATGGGGAAATCCCCATTTTGTATTTAATTCTGCTATGAATCCCAGGAGTTTCACTTGGTCCAGGGAAAGTATGCTAATTTCTCAGCTTGAACCTGCCATACACTGCAAGTTGTGTGAATTTGGGCCCCATTTGTGAGTAATCCTTGGTGGTTCAATTACTTATTGAAGAATTACTTTCTCCTCACCCTCAGTCCAAACCCCTACTTCTCTGTTCCACCGAGGAGTTTTTTAGGAACCTCTGAAAGAGCAAAAAGCCCTTTATGGTTCCAGCTTTACACCAGGGCTTTAGTTTCAACTTCCCAATTCTTTTTGGGCAGGACCTCATTACAAGTGTTAAATCTCTAGTCCCTGTTTTCTATTGTCCCTAGACCACGGAACCATCTTGGTCTGGCAGCACCAACTTGCTCCTGGGTCCTCTGCCTTTAAATTTGTTTTTATTTCTGGATCCAGTGAATTGCCCATTATTTCTTTGAAGTTTGTGTAGCGTAATACCGAGAGAGAGCTAAACCTCTATTCGCTTCGTTTGTCATGAGACTGGGAAGTGTTCTGGAACATCTTACTTTTTAGTATCTTTTGTTTTCTTGCTTCTATCCTGTATTCACATATGTGCCACTCTTGATCTTACCCAATTTTATAGGACAATTCTTATTTCTCCTACAAATGTTCGTACTAGTAATTAAGTATATGACAAAGCCAGGGCGGGGCCACACAGCACAGCCTGCGGGCTCCAGCTGCGCGTTTGACTCCTGGGGAACCTCACACTGGGCGGCCACCCCAAGCCCCCTCAGGCCCCCGGGCATTCCCCACGCGGCAGGAAAGAAGGGCATTTTCTGATGGAGGTGTTTGCCCTGAAGGGGCCGGCGCCGCCACCACAGCCTGCCAAGCAGCTGGGCTGGGTCAGAGCTCCCTGAGGCAGCTCTGCAGCGGAAAGGCCCCGAGACGGGCGGCGGTGGCTCCTAGTACAGCTTTCAGACACCTCACAGCTGCCGGCACAAACAGTTGGCCCCGAGAGTAACGGTTCAGTTTGCTGAGGGCTGGACCTTGGCAGCCATGGAGTTGGGCCCCGACGTACCTCACCTGAAGTCCGCGCTGCTGCCCTTTCAGGCCTCTTGGAAAAAGACTGATTGGCCGCCAAGCATGCGCAGTTCACTCCCCAAGTCTGGCCTGCGGTGGTCCCGCACAGCCTTTGAGCCAAGGCTTTTCCCTGCATTTGGCATTTAGGTTTGAATCAGGTGGCAGAAAACAGACTCCTTACTGAGGAGTTTGGGACGAGGCGCTCTGGCACCTGAGACACCCAGGTGCTTCTCATCCCAGGACTCCTGTGCCGGCAGGAGGCAACTCCCCAGATCCCGCAAGATCAGGTTTCTTCTGGGAAAAGCGTTCACTTCGTCTTTTTGAGAGGTGCTATATATATTCAGAAGGTATATTGATATTTGTGAGTAAATATATATACACAGAAATAATATATATAATTATTATATATTCAGAAATAATCTATAGACTTTCCAGATACTATCTGGAAATTTGTCTTATAGAAGTATTTGCAAATGTTTTCAGGTGAAGAAAAGGTGCACAGAGATGAAATGCCTGAAGAATGACTACCTCGAACTCCTTTGAAACAGAGACATTTTCAGTACATATTGAAGTATTCCCATTTAGCCTTAAAACTACTCTCCCAAAAGACATCTAAAGGTTCTTTCTCAGTTAAATGCCCCAAATGCAATGACAAAATAAGAGTATCTTCGCTTGGAGTCCAAATACAAGGAAGTATTTTTTCAATTGTCCCCAGAATGAGCCAGGCCAGACTTCATCAGTAGTAATGCAGAAATAATTTCCTCCTACTCCCTCAAAAAGGATATAACAGATTGTAAAAAAAATCTAGCCTTTGCTTTTGGCTGCCCCCAACCAGGTCTGAATTCTGTACTTTCATATGTAAGGAAACCAAAATATTCAAAAGGGACTTTATAGAAGTGTAACTGTGACCTTTTTCTACTGTTTTGTTTTTGTTTACATTTATAGTAAAACATATCTTCAAGCTTGGGTATTTCTGGAAATCTTAATTCTATTAGCCCTTTCTGGTTTATGAGAAAAATAAACACAAGGAGCCCAACTCTCATATTTGCAAAGCAAAGCTATGGTAGCTAGGCTGAGATTTGGTGGATACTTACACTGTACCTCTTTGTTTCCACAGAGCTGAGAAATATAAAAAGTCATCCAGTGTTCTTAACAGCTGGGAGGGATTGGAAAGGAAACAAGTCTATCTAATCACAATTTTGGAGCCCACTCCACAGCTCGGGAGGTGCGTTTCCATGTCCCTAGCAGCTATGAATGTAGGCCCTGTTGAGATTGTTTGCAGATAACGGTAAGAACCCAGATAAGGCTTCAGGTGCAGAGGTAACAGCTGCTCTTCTGGGCATGATGGGCAACCTGGCAGTCTTTCCCACTGGTTACAGCAGTATCTGGAGAATTGCTTTTTGTCTTCTTTCTTTAATAAATATACATGTCCCTATCTAACCTGCCCCCCACCTTTCATTTTTTTTGTTTGTTTGTTACACAATAGTGAGGTAGTTTGGGTTTAAAAACTAATACAGCCCTTATCATCACATCTTCATTTCAGTAAAAGGAAATGAGAAGAAGGAGGTCTTTATGTGAAATATAACTATTTATTTACCTTTTAATGCCAATAGCATGTTTAAAAAAGATCTTATTGAAAGAATTGTTTCTCAAAGTTCTAATTCTTGTAAATCCCAACTATACAACACAATAGTATGTGTGTAATAAATAATCATATTAAAAAAAATTCAGTCCATTGCTTGGCTCATGACGACTCAGCAGATTTGATGGTTACATTCATTATTTTATTAATCCAGTCATGCATGCTTTCAACAAA
Organism: Smutsia gigantea; assembly: GCA_032199065.1. Classification (NCBI taxonomy): domain Eukaryota; kingdom Metazoa; phylum Chordata; class Mammalia; order Pholidota; family Manidae; genus Smutsia; species Smutsia gigantea. Next base: position 50,014 of record JAVSCE010000977.1, read on the forward strand.
CATGCTGAGTGCTTAAACTGTGCTAGGTGCTAGAGACAAAACATTTCCAACACCAAGGACCTCAGGAGAGATACAGACAAGTATACCAACAATTACCAAAAATAAAGAATAAAAAGATAATTTCTAAGATAGAAATATCCTTAGGATTCTAAAAGGACAGAAGAAGTCCATGTTGATGAGCCTGGAAAAAGTCAGAGGTGCCACAGAAGTGGTACCACTTGAGAAGGATCTTAAAATTTGCAACACAGTCTGGAACAGAGCTCTCAGCTCAGCCAGTGCTGCTGATTCAGACATGCATGGGGTTTTGAGCTTTCACAATGTTTGGGCTCAGTCCTACATGTTTGGAGGACAAGGGCCAGGAATGTAAAATGTCCTGCCAGAGGAGAAGATTCCTGCACAATAAAGCAACATCCTGTAATGCACACAATTTTTTTTTTGCTTGGACATTATTATTGGTAAAAACCCAATGTATAATCATCTGAACTTTAAACTCAGCTCTATTTTATATATAAGCATAAAAATAATTCTTGCATAGTTTTATTCACTGAATTTTCCAGAATTTACACTACTGTCATAAATCAAGGAAGAAATTGGGAAAAATTTTTTGTAACTCTTAGAAGATTACTAGTCCTGTTTATCATTCCATTACAAACAGCACAACGATGATACCAGTGAACCCAATGTAACACACTGTCTCTGTCTGCACTTGCAGCTGCCCCATTCCAACTGAATCTCTATGTATGTATGTGTGTGTATATATATTTATATATACATAGTCTGTTTATATTTCAAAATGTGATGTAAAAAAAGTTTTGACAATATTCAATTCAAAATTGAAAATCCAAATTTATTTATCAATATTAGATGCAAGCATCTGACTACTTCATTATGCCCGAATATAGGTGATCCAAGCACTTATATATTGAAATGTAATTATTTAAAAATACTTTCATTTATCCTATATATATTACTGTTAGAATTTTATATTCACTTTAATTTTTACCAAGTTATAATTACAAAAAGGAAAATGTACAAATCTTAAGTGTATATTTTGATGAGTTTCACAAATATGCAATTCATACATTCCATACCCCACCAAAATATAGAACATTTCTATCACTCTACTCTCCTGCCTCTTTATTGTCAATCCCCTGCCTTCTCCACCCCCAAAAGCAACTAGTGTTATGATATTTAATCCAATGATTCATTTTTCTGCTCTTGAATATCATACAAATGGAATCACAAAGAATATCCTCTTTTGTGCTTGAATTTACTCAGTAGTATTTCTGAGATTCATCCACATTGCTTTGTGTAGTTTGTTCATTTACATTGCTGAGCACTATTCCATTTTACGAATTCTAAAATTTTGTATGTAGATAGGTTACATTATCTGTACATTTTATGTTATGATAGTAAAGGGAGCCTTTCAAATTATTTTTATAAAGGGGGATGGGAATTGTGTCCTACAGATTGAGAACCAATGGTACAGAGGTTAAAGGACAGAATTTATAAAAGAATGGTCCAAGGTTGGAATTGCTTTTCTCATTCATTTGCTCCTTGACAGAGATTCACCTAACCTCTCCAAGGCTTGATTGACTCATCCTGTAAACTAGGAATCCCAATAATCCCTACATCACTGGGTTGATGCAAGGATTAATTATACACATGCTTGACACACACATTTAGCATGCAGTTCTTTGAGCATGTGTTATGTTAGAAAATGGCCCATTAAGTATTTGGGTGACTGTTAGGGCCTACCTCTCTCTCTCTGACTGTATCCATTTCCAACCAAATATTCCCACTGACAGGATTCCTAAACTGGCCAGTCATAGGACTTGGCTCCCTTCCCAAGAGGAAGTTTACAAAAACCTACCTCTATCAGATGGTTATCTAATACCAGTATCACTTGGTGCCTGTAACTCAGATTACATTTTTGAAAGGCAATGCTTCTCCTATTACGATTCAAACTGGAAGCCAAGGTGGGAAGATAAACTTAACCCAGAAGTGACTAAGAGATCCCTGGGGTCACAGGTGGCATAACCCTGCTCCCCAGGTACATGATCATATAAGGATTTGTATATAAGGTCAAACTAGCCATAAACAATTCCTCTCCCTGGAGGTAACTCTGAAAACTATGTATCCAACACAGATCAAAGTCAGGACTGAATTTCTGATGCCAAAGTAGGAGTGAAAATAGTTTTGTGTCTCTTTACATGAGTGGCTTTGGCGTAAAAGCACAGGCTTAAAACATAAACAGAAGTTTTAAAGCCACTTGCCGTTACCTCAGTTTGATAGGAAACAAAGGGGAGCACGCTTCCCTGAAAGAAATTAAAGACAATAGTTTTTTTAATCACTCCAAGGAGAGCACTGTGCAATCTGGTATTGGAGAGGGACTGAGCTTTATTCCAAGAGTTTTGGGCTTCCAAGGACAGTAAGGACTTCACCAGTAGTCCAAGAAAGCCCAGCAGGAGAAGTAGCACAATTAACTGTTGCTTCAGAATATATGAGAAAAAAGACTGACAGGTACTCTTTCATACTAGGCCAGCTGAATCGAGCTTAACTGTTGGGGAGTGGTAAAGCTGGGAGGATTCAAGCAGCCTCATCAAACATAAGAGGTTTAGAAGTTGAACTGACCAAGCTGAGCAGGGAGTCAGAGAGTGACCGTCCCCAGGAAAATAATCCATACATTCCTCTAAAATATGTGGCTAATAACAAATTCCTCACACTGGATTGGCATTTAAATTCATAGAATTGTGCATAAATTCAAACCGCTGTAATATGATTACACTGCAGAGTTTTACACCAAAGGGCTTAAGATAATATCTACTTTAGAACAATGGTTGTCAAACTTTAGCAAGCATACGAATAACCTGAATGGCTTGTGTGGATAAAGTGGGGTTCCTATGGCCAGGATCCTCACTGAACTTAAATGTAACTGGCCTGTTGCTATGCTATCGCTTCCATACCTTCAGGCAATGAGCCATTATTGTGTTAATATAAGGAGTTCCGCCCAGTGCTCTGCTAGAGACTGGGAGCGGAGGGCTGGAGTGGTGGCAGTGCAGAGGACAGAGGCCCAGAGGACATCTGTGCAGGATGGCTCTACAGAGAGGCCCAGAGGACGTCTGTGCGGGTCGGCTGTGCAGAGAGGCCCAGAGGACGTCTGTGCGGGTTGGCTGTGCAGAGAGGCCCAGAGGTAGAGACCAGCTTGCTGCATCCAAAGCAGCAGTGATGACACAGACTTGCTCTGAGTGAATGGGATTTTAGTGACTGACCTACCACCTGGAAATAAAGTTGGGTGTAACCTTTTCACCCCAAGAACCCTTTACTGTAAATTTCTTTGGTCACAGTGAATCTATAGCGAACTTGTCTGGAGCTGAAAATTATTTGCAAGACAATTGGCATAATCGGCAGGACTCATTGTTGACCAAGGAAAAAGACAAGCTGCCCTTATGGGAGGGGTGCTTCAGCTGGTTGCCCCTGTGAATGGGAAGACAGTGGATTGTCCCCCAGTGGGTATGTGGTCTGAGGTGGCTTGCCTTCTAGAAAACTGGGCCCCACCCCAGGACTGGAGGCAAGTGGAGGTGACACCTGAGGCTGTAGAGGTGGCCCTTCATATAGTAAGTAGATCCTTTGAGAAGCAGAGTGCCCATGAGGCAGCGGGGACTGTGGGTTGGCTGCTTCTCACAGTATTAAAAAGGTCTACAGAAGAGACCCAAGAAATGGCGGCACGAGAATGCAGCTGCAAACGTCTGTGGATTCCCTGAGGGAAATAGCATTGATGCGAGAGGCAGCACGAGAACGTGAGCTGCAAACATCTGTGGATTCCCTAAGGAAGGAGATGGCTTTGATGCGAGAGGAGGCAGCACGGGAGCGCCAGCAGCAAGGAGCCATTGGAGATAAGATGGCAGCGCTGCCAGGTGTTCTGAAAGAGGAAGAGGCCATCAAGGAAAAAGACGAACTCCTGAGGGAAACACAGGCGGAGGTGGTCCGAGAATGTCATCTGGGAAGCATTGAGCTGAAGGTAAGAGACCTTCTGAAGACTGAGGTAGCATTGCTGTGAGGTATACTAGAAAAGGTAAAGGTTGTAGCAGAGGAGGCACTCGGGGGAGGGGAGAGAAAGGTGCCATCAGCCCCAATAATGGAGGAGCTGGGGAAGGATGAAGGGGTGGTGCCGGAGGCACTGACACCTCCTGTATTGAAAGCACGCCCAGTGGTTGTAAAGAAAATAAAGACCCAGCAGCTGAAGGTTCCCCAAGGAGAGGAGCAGCCCCTCCCCAGGGCGTGGAGCACTCTATGGTCCGCCCCGATACTCAGATTTTAGTGACTGACCTGCCACCTGGAAATAAAGTTGAGTATAACCTTTTCACCTCAGGAACCCTTTGCTGTAAATTTCTTTGGTCACAGCGAATCTACAGTGAACTTGCCTGGAGCTGAAACTCATTTGCAAGACAGCTTGTTAAAATATGGATTATTGGGCCCCAGCCCCAGGGCTTATGACTGAGCGATTCTTGGTCAAGGCCTGAGAATTTGCATTCAAACAATTTTTCAGATTACACTGATGCTGCTAGTCTGGGGAACCACATTTTGAGAAACACTGCTTAGAGGAGAATCTGTGTCCAAAGAGTGTCTTGTTACAATGTGACTTTTGCTTGGAGGAGAGAACAATCCTGGGGACACCTTACCAAGTCAGGATCTCATAGAGAAAGTAGACCTTCAGGTCCTGGCAAGTTTTAAGCAGAAATAAAATTTATCCTATGCTTGACTTCTGGTGATACTAAGCACCTTGCCTCCTGACATCATCTGGCCCAGGATTCCTGCTTTTACTAAGAGCCACAGGTAGCCCTTGAGAGTCATCAAATATTTGTGCCTATCTCCCTGCACTAGGTTATCAGTCTGTCCCTGGGTCTGTAATAAGTGGTTTCCAATATTCCCCACCACCCCTGGAAACTCTTATTTAGGCCAAGGACAGTGTGGGTAAGATTGCAATATTTCCAGAATCTCTTGCCTGTCCTTAGTGCATCCCCATATCCATAGGTGCTTCCAAGGGGTGGAGATAAGTAGTCCATCTCCATATCAACAGGTAATTACAAGGAGGAGCGAGGGCATATCTGGACCTGAGAGTCTGGGCGGGGTCCTTTTGCAGCTGGGTCACCAGAGACATGGGTCAGCAGAAATAGACAACTGCTTGTAGGCAATAAAAAAATTTCTCCCACTTTATTTCTCCCTTTGACTGATTTCGGCTTCAAACGTTATTTGCCCCAGGGTGGGGACATATTTCCCCACCCCACCCCCTCCTCACCAGAGTTACAGACAGTCAGTCTAAAGAGAGCTCTTTAACATGGATTAATCTTAGACTGAATTAGCTCAACAGAAAATCAGAACCGGTCAGTGTCAAATCTTACACTGGGTGAGAAAAAGTAATGAATATGCTCTGTGAAACTATTTTTCTGTTGAATCAATCACCTTAGAAGATAGTTTAAGGTAGTAAAGACAGATTTTTTTCAGGATGACATAAAATATCTCCTATTTTACAAGGACTAATTATATTGGCTTTGGGACAAAATGAAACAATCAGTAATTCTTAGAACTTGCTCAGTCTTCACCACCATTATCTTGGAAGACACCTAAGGATAATGTTTATCTTTCTTTTGTTATTACCTGGCACCTTTTTTCTGCCTTTCACGGTAGAAGTTGTATTTGCCAAGATTAAAATTCACTTCACAGTAGAAGTTGTATTTGCCAAGGTTAAAATTCACTTGATCTTTAGGCCTTTTATAATGTTGGTAAAAAAGTAACTTCCTGTTTCCTATCTATAAAAGTGAACAAGGCTACTGAGGCAGATACCCAAGGGTTGGATTTCCTTTCAAAAATAAATATTGGTTTAAATCTTAGATGAGAAATGGTTAGGCCTCCTGCATTCATTACACTGAACTTCTGTGACACTTGATGACCCCCCCCCACATTACCCTGTGCCCCTTTTGCTCCCCCGATGAACAGATCACCTCCTAAACAAAGAGAGGTATGTTTGATGCTTTCACAAAGAATCTGAACTATGTCCCCGGCCTTTTAATGGGGAATGAACTCTTATGGCCAAAAGAGACCACTGAGTATACAACAGACAAATTTAAATGTCCTCCGTCTTACAAAGGAAGGACAGGGTCCACTTGAGAAAGTTGTTGATCTTGACATCAAAAAATAAGTTGCAATGCCTAGCCTTGTAACTCAAGGGACTGTATAAAGATAATCTTTGAGCTAACCATAGAATGGATTTTAAAATAAGAGCTATTTCTCATATTGGGGAAAATACCATCCAGAAAACATAGAAAATCCCCTAAGCTACTATAGCAACCTGAACTGCATTCTTTAGTATTGGGTTTAGGATTTTTAAATCGAAGTTATGTTTTCTGTTTCACTCCCAGCCACACACTCCCATATTCAGATGTTATCCTGTAGATGTTTAGGAAAAATCAAAAGCCTGAAGTGAAAATTAATCAGGAAGAATTTTCTTTTTGAAGAATGCACACCACCATACGTATCCTTATATTTCCACTCTCAGTCTACAGTATCCAGTCACTTCCCAAGCCCAGTTCACACAGACACACAAAAAAACCCTTTTGCTCTTCCCCTCCTTGTGCCCCAACCAGTTTACCTAACCCTGCTGAGGTGCAGAGCAAAGAATTCAGAATTGAGAGGATCATATTCAGGCCCTGGCTCTGCTACCCACCAGCTGGGTGACTTGGCCCAAGTTTGCTGTGTTGGAAAGAACTAATAAAATGATGTCTACATACTGTTCTTATTAATAGAAAGTGTTATATATACATATTATTATTGCTACCAACTCTGTCCTTGAAGAAGAGATTGTACCTCTGTTGGAGGAGGTCATTGAGAGGACATGGCTGCCAGCTGACCGCTGAGATGGATGGGGGGGAATTGGAGGCTCCTCCCCTCTTCCCCCATTCCTGGAATGTATGTTGCTGCTCACCATGCTCACAATAGGAGCTGTTTCAATAATGCAACCTTGAGAGAGCAATGGGTTGTTGAGACCATCTGGCCTGAACATGTGACTGAACCCAGTTTAGGCCTCTATATCAACTTTTAAGATTCTGACAGTTGGGTGTGGAGATCTACTCATCTGGCAGTCACCCAAGACAAGCTTTGTATGTAAGTTCCCTTGCTCATTAAACCTGTCACCTACCAATCCAGAGGGACTCCTCTCTTTCTTCAGTCTCTCCTTGCCTGCTGTGTACAGGCAGCAACCTCTGACGGAGACCACAGCATCTACAGCCTTTGGAGCCATAAACAAGTAAGAATCATTGGAACATTTGTTTTTACTGGTAAGGGAACTGAGACATTGAGATTTAAGTCACTTATCAAGGTCATCCAGCTAGAATTAGAACCTTTACGTGTCCCCCTACACCACTTTTCTGTAGTCTCTCCTGGCTAACTCTGGTTTCATGGAAGAAGGATAGAATGTAGAGGAGGAAGGAATGACTTCATAGAATAAGAACAAGGATATATGTGGAAGGAATAATAGACCATAGCCAACAACCCAGGGTTACAGGTGCTATAGAGGCTGAGAACACCCAGGTACCTCAGGCCTAATGAAGAGAAAGGAAATTTGAACTGGAATATAGTGGGATAAGGAGAATGATTATCTTGGAATATTAAGGTAGAACACAGAAGACAAATTGGAAATGCTGTAATCGACGAAATGTGTGTCTGGAGGAAATCAGCTTGGAAGAAAGCAGAAATAATGGAATCTTTCAATAACATTGAAAGCAAATTTGATATTTTGAATACACACACCACATGTTTACTTTAGGAATCAAGCAGGTAAGCAAATTTGCTAAATTCCCTCCTCTGGCAAACTGACCCTCTGAATCAGAAGATTTTGTTACATAATATGTGAGACAAAGTAACTTTCTTACAGCAAGTCCAGGCAAGTGAAATAGACCCTAATTCTTAATTTCCACCCTTGGGGACTTGACAAACCTTTGTTGCATACTTGCTGCTCCACTTTGGGAACTTGGACAAGTTACTTAACCTCTCTGGGCTGCTACTTTCTCATCTACAAAATGGGAATAATAATAAGCCTTTGCAGAGTTTATACAAGTATTCAATAAGATTACACTGCCAAGCAGAGTGTCTGATGTAAAACAGAAATGCCTTGTGTGCTTCAGAAATGCTAGGTCCCTCTCCAAACTGATGAAAGAAATGATTGTAGAGAAAAAACAAAAATCCAAGCTCAGATTCTTAAACTATTAGGCCAAAACTTTTCAAAGCTCTGTTTCAGTTTATTATAAGCAAATCAAAAAGGATGGCAAATTTTTAATATAATATGTTGTCTACAACATAACAAGAAGTATATTAAGCATCTTGAATATCATCTCTTTGGATTCTCACCACAAACTTGTAAAGTTGATATTATCCCTATTTTAGGTGAGGAAAGTGAGACGCAGACAGGCTAATTAATGATAGATTACCAGGAGAAAAGTGGGGTTTCAACTCAGGTCTGAACAAAGAAAGCCACATGAGCACTTTCTTATCTTTTACCTTATGTTACAAGTCTAACTGGATATAATGTATGAAACTTTTCTCTTGACAGAACAGGATGTAAACGACTTATTAATACTTTTTCACAGACACTTTCAGCCACGTTCATGCAAAAGCCAGTTTCAACTTAGAGGAATTGTCTCCTGAGTTTGAGCTACTTGCATTGGGCTGTGACAATGGAACTTTGCAACTGAATTTCAGCTTCTACTTTAATCTAGAATTTTTTTCCCTGGATGGATGTGAGATCATTACGAGGGGATCAATACCAAAGATTTTTGCCCATATTCCACTGCTGCAGCTTAAATAAACGATGTAAATGAGGGGAATAGGGTGGGGGCTATTCACTCACTCACACAGATGCACTGTTGCACAGACCTACAATCTCATAAAGACACACTTTGCTTTTTGCCATGGTTCACTTGGAAAAATCCAAATGAAGAAGGTGGATGAATAATAAAACAAAAGAGAAAAGGGAGCTAATTTAGGGATAATGAGTGCAAGACTGCCTCAGTAAATGACAACCATGTGTCATTAGGTGGCAAACAGCCTTTGGGCAAGATTACACTTTGCAGCTTTGCTCCAATTACCTGTTTTTAAGCATTAGTGAAGGAGAAATATAAAAAGAGGGAGAAAAAATACTTATTCTCCCTAAACTCTAGTAACATTCAGAGAGAATTAACTGTTTCTCTCACAGAGACTCTTTTTGCATTTGCAACTGGAAAAGGTCAGAATCCACCATGCCCACGTGAAACCACGCATTCGGCCATCAGGTGGAACCGCATTTCTTCCACTGCTCAAAAAGCAAACTGAGGAGCAATGAAAGTGTGCCCACATATTTGCCTCTGGCCTCAACATCTGGGAATCTGGGTAGCCTTTGAACAAAGCAGCAAGCCTCCATCTGAGATGACCTGCTCGCCGCATGGGTCAGTTCGTGAGAATGTGGCTCTTTTGCCACTAGGACTAATGACAGGGCAGGAAAGTCTGCTGATGAGAAAGCCTTGAGCCTTGGACAATGCAGACAAAAGCCTGGTTAAGGAGCGCTTCCAAAGTCATTCCTTCCTCACCCCACCAGCAACCACTAGGTATAAAGGTAGGGGTGGGGTGAAAGGATAAAGATGATCAAGGAAAGGGAACCATAATAAGAGGTTTATCTCTGAATGACTCAAACTTCTTCCCTTCCCAGATATCAACTCTATTACAACAGATTGCCTTATCTAATCCCAACCCAATTTGGGGTAATTGTTGGCTTTTACAAAGGGAAGCAGGAGATATTCTTTTCACAGTTGCCTGCTTTTCTCAAGTGTCCAGCTTCCTAAAATCCCCTTTAACAAGGATTACTTGCAAGTAAGTCAGCTTCCTTTTTTGATGCCATAACAACAGTGTTCCTTGTAATCTGGCCAAATACAGGCTATTCTAAAAACCATGTCGCTAACAGGTGTGTACTTCCTGCCCGCAGGTGAAATTGGCAGCTGCCCCTCAGATCCCAAATATGTGTAAGCATCTCCTCTAGGGAGGGTCAGGACTCATTTCCTTTCCCTCGCGCTGCTTCCCACAGGGAAAGCAAAGTGTGAGAAGGAGAATCTTTCAGATATCCTGGATATGCTCATCCACAGCTTTCGGAGAAGGGGCAAGATGAAATCATCTAAGACTTCATCATATTAATGTATCTGTCAGCCTCAAATTGGGAAGAAACTTACATTTATAGCTATTCAGATCCAGGTTATAATTTCAACTCACTCACTAGATAAGAATGTGGGATAATTTATGAAAACTCTCTGGGCCTCTTCTACCTTAGCTCTGAAATGGGGACAATCAAAACGGTATCACCTAACCTTAAACTTAGGTAATTAAATAATTCCTTCAAAGTGCCTAAGTGGACCTAAAAGACACAAACCAAACACTAAGCTATTTCCCTAAGAGAAAAAATTCTGAAGCTAAGACAGTTAGCTAATTACTAAATTATTGATTCTCACAAGACAGTATGACCAAGGCATGCAGATAAAGGGAAGAGCAAACCCACATCTCCACACTAAGGAAAGGAAGGGAAAATGGTGTGTGGAGAGTGTTTTATCACTGGAGAAAAGGTGTGTTGCTTCTTTTCATTCAAGGCCATATCTAAAAGGAATATAAGAGAGGCTGGAATTATATTCATTAACTAACAATTTTAAAGACAAAGTAGCAATATAAGTATTCTGCTATATCCAATTATACAAAATTAATGGATGCAAATATAGAATGACATGCTTCATTCATTCTAAAATATCAGCATTCTTTTATTACAAAATAAAAAGAGCTAGAAAAAATTGCTGGGTTATGAGTAGCATTTTTCACTCTAGATACATTATTCTTTTATATGATATTTAATCACTAATAACATCCTCACATAATTCCTATAAATGTACTGCTTATTTTTAAAATTTCAAATGCTTTGCTTTATTATCAGTCTCTCCCCTCCCAGACTATTAAAACAACATTCAACTTAAATACTCTCACTGGGAAAAAAACCTTCCCAGGAGTGTAGAGTACACATTTTACAGCTCACAAAATTTAAAAAGCAGGCAGTGATAACGACTAATGATAATGCTTTAAAACAAAGGAATTGGTACACAATGTTCTCTGTCTTCACAAGAGCAAAATGATGGCTGTGTGCCTGCAAGACAAACCAAGATAAGCTGAATACTCATGGAGATTGAGACCGTGTGTTATAAGACATACATGGATCCAAATATCCTATTTTAAGCACAGGGATCAATCTGAACACATTTCTAAAAGCAGGATCTATTCTCTCTGAGGCTTAAGTCATTCACTGGGAGTTGGTTGGGTGTTTAAGAAATCATATTCAGGTCTTTTAAACATATAAATGCCCAGAGGTATTATGGTGATTCAGCCTGGCTTTTTAGTCTTTGAGAGGAAAGAAAAGAAGCAAAATTAGAAGCATTTATCAAATGTCGACTATGTGCCATATGCTTTCATTTGCTCATCTCATTGATCTTCACGACACCCCTGCTGTGGGGACGTTATTAATACCAGCTTGACAGGTGGAGAAACCAAGTCTCAGTGAGGGCAAGCAACTTGTCCAGGGTTGCACAGAGAGTTTGGGGCAGAGCTGTGCCTCAGACTCATGTTTCCCTGACCTCAGAATCCGTGCCGTTGCTACTACAGGACTCCATTACATTCAAAATTGTTAATTGCCTATTTTTCACATTTAACTTTGTTTTGTTTTCTGACCTCTATTTTTCTGCTTGGAAATCACTGACACTACCCAAACTTCATTTCCATTCAGTTTGTCATTAACAAAAGCATAATAAGCAATTTACACTTAAATATATACCAAAACTTTAATTCCTGGTAGGTTGTACTCTTAAAAATGCTGTGTTACAAGATGTTTTCACAAAACTACCACATTTTTAGCTCACTACAGAAAAAGAGGTTCTGAGATGCAAAGTGCCTCTCCCAAAATAGCAGGAAAAACGTGTAGTACAAAGGGAATGAGCCGGTATGCTGATCACTTCACAAAGGTATGTTTTCCTCTTCCTAATAACCATGCAGGTAGTGATCTGTATACTATTGTAAGAACAAATAATAGAGGCTCAGAGTGTCATAAGTGATTAGAAGGGTCAGTATTCGATTCCTCATATGTCTTTTCTCAGTATCTTTTTGTCTTATGTCATGTTACCATGCCTTTAGGCCATGTTTAACCCTAAAGAAATACACAAAAGGAAAAAGAATGACAGTATCTAGAAAATATTTTAGACTTTTAACACTAATCTCAAAAGATGCCTCTTCTCTCAGAACTTCTCTGGTCCTCCCTCTTTACCCCTCCTGTGTTGACTATGTGTGCCATACACTCTCTACTGCATGCTGCAGGGGCCACAAAAATAAATAGCACATTGTTCCTGCCCTCAAGGAGCTTACAATCTAGGAAGGAGGGAAAAGATTACAATCAAATTGACTCTAAGACTCAGAGCATACATCCAAATACTTTGAGTGAATTAAAAATATTAAATGCAAACTGAAAACATAAGCTAGCAAAAATCTGACCAACTAATCCTAAAATAAGGAGGGATTCTATGGGCTTAAAACAACAGAGGAATGCACAGAGGGGAAAAATACAATTGCTCTGATGTCTTTCTCTTCATGATATAGGTTATTTATATACATTTGTGAATTCCCTTTCCATAATCTTTGCAAATTTTTTCTACTCGAGTGTTTTTTTCCCTGCTGATTTGTACAAGATCTTAATATTTTAATTACATGCACACTTCATATGTCATATATCCTGGAAATATTTTTCCTAGATGGCCATTTGCTTTTGAACTTTGAAAATGGGTTTTTTATTGGATTTTTAATGCTCATATTTAATCTTTTACATTATTCTTTCTTTTGAAATTTTATTTAGGAAGATTCTTCTAATCTTGATATAAAATTATCGTTTCTCATATTTTTAAAGTATTTTTAGAATTTTTTTTTACATTTAAGATTCTAATCAATCTGAAAGCTAGTTTGGTGTATGTTGGAAGGCAAGAATACAACTGAAATATTTTAAAGCCAATATTCACAACTAGTTCATGAAATGTAGTTTCCCATTGATTTGACTTACTGTCAGTACTATATGCGAATTCTTATATATGAACTTTCTTAGCTTTCTAGCTCCACTGGCAACTTCCTCCTCCTTTTTCTTTTTCCTTTTCCTTTCTCCTCTACCTCTTCCTCTCCTTCAATTTCTTCTTCCTTTTGAGTACCTTATACTGCTGAAAAGTTTTGAACTATATAGTGATAAAATTACTCCCGATCTTTAGAATGATTCACTAAGGGACAGTGTGTAGCTTGAACTGGTGACAAGAAAGAAAGGTAACAGCACTCTCTCTGGCTTAGGGTAGAAGCAATGAAATGGAAAGAGGCAGATAAAGGTGAGATACTTTGTAAAGAGAAGTTGCTTGACGGAAGGTAGGGCATAAAAGAAAAGGGACAGTCAAAATGACCACACAGACTTTTAATGAAGTTGACCAGGAAGGGCAGTAGTGTTAATAGGAAATAGGGAACCTTAGAAAAACAAAAGAGGTAGGACAAAGAGAGAGAATGAGATTCGGAAGGTTGATGGTTAATCCCACCTTAGGGTCTTAAATGAATAAATCCTAACCCTAGCTTGTGATATTGGTGCCATGTCACCAGGTAAAGTAGCATTCAAGATGCAAAAGAAAAACTTGCTCTGCCTATAACTGGACAACCATTATATTAGCAAGAAAAAAAAAGCTATTCCACATATATCTGAGAAGATGCAGTGTCATTTCACTTCCCTGCCAGAATGGGAAAGATACAAAAAAAAACAAAAAACAAAGTGCATGTTACAGATCATGAAATCACAGATATTAGTCTTAGTTTTTCCTTCTTTCTATAAAATACAAAATACTGTGAAACAAACAAACAATGCAGCATCCTGTTTTGAACACCAGTCGGCTTTGGGGAACTAGCTGTTTCTCTTACTAATAAACTACAGTATCCACACGAATTTTTTCTATTGAAAGGTTGCTGAAGCTGCTTAGATCTCTAGTGGAGAAGGGGCATCTAGAGCCGTCTTGAGGCTTCCAAACAATTCACCTCCACCAGTGCTATTTCCTGGGTCTCTAAGCGAATCTGAAGCTTCAGTGAGGTCTCTCCTTCGTCCAAGAGTTGCAGAGCAAGAGGAAGGATAAAGTGGGATCGGACAACAAGGAGGCATAAAAGCTTGACTAAGGCTTTGGATGAAACTATTATCTCAGTTCGGTGAACCAGATGTTAACATTCCATGCTTATTTAGAGAGAGTTCTCTGATTGATTTGACAAAGGTCTTAAGGAATGTAATTCATTAGTATGAGGTCTTTGTCATGGTTCAGTAACCACTAACCACTATGCATTGTGTAATCCTGGGCACACCTAAGCAATGGTCCCTGATTTATTACAGTAACATTGTTTTACATTTAAAAGGGAATTGTTTCATTTACACTGATCCATGAATCAAAGTATGAGGGGTTTTTTTTTTTCCCCTTTCTTCATCTCCATTCTCTGATATTTCTCTACTCTTGGAAAGTTTCTCTACTCTCGTTTGGCATGCTTTCTTCTTTCCTTTCTTATCAATAATCCTCATGCACCCTCACCACATTTTTTTTTATTTCTGTTGGTTTTCCCTTCCACTTACTATTTGATTCCTGCTTCTACTTTCCTCAAGACATTATGACAAAGAAGAAAAAAAAATAAAGAAATAACTCTTAGCTAGGAGGCATAGGCCCTAGGTGCCAGCTTTGTTCCTAGTTAACCATATGACATTGAACCAATGCTTTTCACATTTCTGGAGGAATTAATTGAGGTGATGAGATTTGATCCCTTTCATCTCTAAACGTGTTATTCTGATTCAAACAATGTTAAAACATCTCAAGGCAACAAATGTATTCTAACTTTTCTTCGCTTGCTGTGAATCAATGAATAGGAGCTGCATTGTTCAATTTGGTGATGACTAGGAACATGCAGCTATATTTAAATTTATATATATAATATATATTTAAATTTAAGGTAATTAAAATGAAATAATTTAAAAATTTTAATTCTTCAGATGCACTGACCACATTTAAAGAGCTCAAAAGCTGCATGTGGCTAGCGATTACCACATTGGTCCGTGCAAATAAATAAAAGCATTTATGCCATCACAGAAAGTTCTGTTGGATGGCACTGAGTTAGAAAAACCTTGTATGTATGAAACACCATGCAAGATACAGACAGAAATTATAGTCATTGCCTTCAAAAAGCTTGCAGTTAGGGAAAAAAATGCAAACATATTTGCAGTGTTTGACAAAGGAACACATTCATGGCTGCATCAAAGAGGAGGTCAAAATGTAGAATATGGCCTGGATTTCAGTCAGACCTCCCTTATCTATCTGTAAAATGAGGAGACTATACTAGAACATCTCTACATTTGCTTCAGGTTTTAACTCACTGAGAGTCTATGATTCTGCTGGTTTCATCAGTTTATATTATCATCTTTAGTCTAGGAAGCTGTTGAGGAAATGGTAGGATTTAAGCTGGGCCTGGAAAGATATATGAGGTTGAGCTAAACCAAGAAATGAGGGGAAGGTGTATATGGAGGATGGTGAATTAAGAGTTATCAAACATGTTTAAGTCAACCAAGAAGTTCCCCTGACACTGAAGATTTTAAGGAAGACCTAGTAACTGTAAGTCAGGAAAGGGCTTCCTGCTTAGGCTGGGAAGTTTAACTCTAAACTAAAATCCTGTTCAACTCTAAAGCATTTTAAATTACGAGAGTACAAATTGGAGTATACAGGTGTGGTGAGAGTTGAGGGTATATGAAAAGCAAGGGGGAAGATATTTGCTGGGTTATGGTGGTCACATCAATTAAGTTAGTTTGGATTCTCCTTCCCTAGCAAAAGTGGTGGTGAGGGAACCATGGAGAAATGCAGCTGGAACAATCCTGACACAAGAAATTTAAGAGGATCGCTAAAGTCTCTCTGCCCTGTTGAGGAATACTGTATAAAGATTAAAAATGCAGTGATTTGGCTATCTGGAATTCTTGCAACATCCTCAAATCAGTCTAAACTTCATCTTAGACTGGATTTATTCAGAACCACTTGAAACAAAGCTCTAGTTGCAAGGCTGAAAAATCATGGTTAAGTCCTTCCAGAGAGCAGAAAGATGTACTTTCCCAAGGAGGAATGTGTTCCCTGTCTCCTTAGAAGGATGTTCTTTTAACAAGTCTACCTTCCTGGTGGGAACGAGTTTCAGAATTCGGTAATCTCATCAAAGGAAGCCAAGTGGCAGAGACTTTCTCTACAGGGGGAGCTAATCAGCATGTCTTCTTTACTTTTCTTCCAGGCCCTATGCATTGTTTTCCTGGGGACTAGTTTCCAAGCTATTGAAATTTCCCTTGATCCCTCTCAACCTTCAGTCAGATTTGAGGAAGTGATGATTTCCTTGGGATTCTTTCTTTTAAGTTCATGCTTTTGAATGAAAGGGTTCAGTTAAATCTTAGCACAATTCTCAGTCAGCCTAGTATTTGACATTCTGCAGTCTTAGACACTAGTCTGAAATCAGTCTGATGCAGACATCCCCAAATGATTACCTTCATTAGCATATTTTCCTAGGGTCTTAACAAACATTTCTGGATATAAGATAATCTGATGGCTTGAGGATGTATCAGGAATCTTCATGACTGAGCAGGATGTACAACAGGCTATAAACCAGCCAAATGGTTCAAAGCTGAAACCCTCCAATTCAAAATAAAGGATGTGTGATGGCACCTTGGGAGTTTAAGCACACTTTTACTCCACAGATTCACAGGTACTTCCGGATAGTCCTTTCTGTTTTTATTTAAGAAAACACGGCCGTCCTGACTTCTTCTTTCTTATATTTTCTTTGCATTTCTTCATAGAAAATGGGAGAGCAATGGCTTCTCAGCGAAACACAGATGTGTGCTCAGTAGATGAGTCATAGACCTACTAATCCACTCCAGTGATCGCTAGGCCATGGCTTCCCATTCACACAGCTCGGAGAACCAAACTGAATGTCATCTTAGGAGTCATATGAGAGAAGCTGCTGGTAGCATGGGTGAAGTAGAAGAGGAACAGAGGAGCATAGCTTTTTTAATTAAAAGGCTCAGCTTTTTAATACTGAGGTGTTTTTAAAAAGTGGTACTGCACAGCAGCCATTTTAATACCACGTTCCAGTCAACAGTTGACTCTGCCACCACCTTCTCTAGGCAAACAGGAAATGGTTGCCCAGGAGCATGGGGGTGCAGATTCTGCTCCCACTACAAACAAAACGTGGAATTGTATTGTTTCTGACATGGATTTTCCTGCTACCTACTATAATGTCAGTTACGTTACGACACAATTAGCCAGGACAGACCAGACATTATGTGGCTTCAAAGGTCTTCTTATTTTGCTTTTCCAGTTCCCTCTTAGGGGAGGTAGTAGCTGAAACCTGAGATGGAAAAATGCTTCCACGTTGGTCTTGGTTGGAAGCCTACAGGACTGCCCACTTAATTATCATCTTTATAACCAGCACTAAGAGAATGTAACACTATCCCAATCACACAGTAAATGTTAGCACTAATCAACTGATAAAGTTTCCTTTCCTTCTTACAGGTTCCCTAATGCTAGAAAGGCATCCTGTTTTGTGTACACTTTCTAAACAATGCATTTAAGACATATTTAAATACATTTATTTACAAGCACCAGAAAATAGCTGTTCAGCTCCAAATTATAGATCTTGGAGGGTGCCAGGGAAATACACACAGAACCATGTGATGATTCTCATAAACAGTTGAATTTATCTCTTGGCAACTTTTCACAGCACCTTCAGCTAACAGGGCACCTATGCATGAAAGAGAAATAATCAGGCACACACCCTTAAGTGACAGGCTTTAGCATGCAACAAGAAAGGCAGATTTTTTTATTCTCCCTACTCCCTGCTATCAAACCCCCATCCCCAATGCCATTTGAGAAATCCATCAGTATACAAATTCAAACAAATCTCAATCCTTCCAGAAACTTTTTTTTTTTTTACCTCTGATAGTTTTTCTCCTGTGAATCCTTTGAGGATTCACTCCCAAAGCATTAGGGGCTTGTGGGGCAATAACACCATGCTATTTTCTTGCTTAGTCAAATGAAAGATGTGGTCTCCTAAGAGTACTTCCCAGCACTGTATGGAAGTGGCCAATACCACCTTCTGGACTTAAAAATGTGTTGAAGCTTGTACATGTCAGTAGCCATTATGTCTAGGGTCTGTTGGAGAGAATCGGTAGTTAGGCCAGGACTCTCTGAGCTACAGTGGTAGCCTTGTTACCTAGGGAACACCCAATTTCAAGCTGGACAAGTAGCTCACAAATTATTCTGATTCTGAATTTAATATAGAAAGGTAGCCAATAATGCCACCCCAATATATGACTGTTGAAATTCAGGACGTGCCCCCCTGCCCAAAAAATATATATATCACTTTGGTATATTATTTTGAGCTGTAGGTGCTTGAAAAGTAGCAAATACAGGGGTGGGGGGTGTCTCTAAACTCCCCTTATCTAAAGACAGTTCCTCCAAAAGAAATTCAATAGTCATAAATTCCCTCCCTGAGAGTGTCATCAGCTTATCACGGGACAAGAAGTTGCTGCCACACCCAGATAAATTTCATCACAAGCTGTCATACCTCCCACCTATTCTTTTAAGGTCCCATTCTTCTAAGGTTCATCCTTCTTAAAAATCATTTACTCTCCCCTAAGAGGCCTATACCTGCTCCCCACCTCACCCTTTTCCCTATCAAGATGATATTTAAGCCTGAATTCTAAGCCAACTCAGGGAGTTATGTATTTTTCCCTGCATATCTCCCATATATACATGAGGTACACATAATAATAAACTTCTGTTTGTTTTTCTCTAATTAATCTGTCTTTTATTACAGGGCCTCAGATAAGAACTCAGAGTGGTAGAGGGAAAATGGATGGCTTTTCCTCCCCATAGCTGACACATAATTCACAGAAGAGTTTTTCCACTTAGGTGGAACTTATCACACTAAGAGTATCAAATGACACTCAAATGTTAGACAAGTGCTATGGCAATAAATATGAGGTGTTTCATCACCCAAATTAGCACTAATGCCAGTGAGTGACAGGGCATAACAAAGATGGGACTGCATGGCGCTGGGCCCCAATTGACCTGTGCTCACTTTATTAGGAAGAAGAGTCAACCTTTAGAATACTCAGTATTTTTCCAGAAAATCTGAATTATCTTGAATGCACATTTTCTTCCACCAAAACCCTAGAACTAGTATTAATCATTTGGAAAAAAAAGTATCTTCCAGTCTCCCATTTGATAGCCCTGAGAAATGCTATAGTGATCATCTTACTAATAAAACAGGCATTAGCAGATGTTTGGGCCTTCTGTACAATGTGGTTTGGGCAAACAAATCCCAGCCAGGATACAATTTAGCTAAAAGGGGGTTATCTCAGCACCCATGCCAACGTCCTTCCAATGTTTTCATCATAACCCAATGAGGCAGGGATATTATCCAGTTTTTGTGGATAATGAGCTAACACATATAAAGATGAAGTGATGAGCCTAAGTTTGCACATCTAAGTCTCAAAGCTAGGTATGCTTTTCCTGTTTCGTACCATTTCCACTACCTCACAAAAGCATCAATATACCACTGTACTTGAAGATTGTACCTAACACCTGATAAATACATAATAAATAACCAGCACATGTTATTGCATATACACTTAATGTTAAAGTTTCTTATTCTTTCTCTAAGAAACCATCCCATTTACCTACCTGCTTTGATGCTTTTTTAATATGACTTACTCATTACATCAAGTTTTAGATGGTAAATAGGAAATTATTATATGTAAAGTTGTTTTCCTCATTATTCCTAATAAATATTAAGCCCTAATAAATATGTGTTTTTCTTAATATACATTATTCCTGTGCTTTAACACTCTGCTTACATACATGTGAATGTGCTCAGAGAGCTTACATGACTTCCCATAGTAAACAGTGGAATACAAAAGTAGGTCTACCAAATGTTTAAGGGACTGTATGTACTTACACCACCCAAGTTTCTGTGGCTGTAAAAAGTGAATCCATTATTTATAATAATGAAATTAGGAAAGGAAATGTGTTTGAGTGGGTAAAATTATGAGTTTCATTTAGGTGTGCTTATTTGAAGGAGGTGGTTAGTCAATCTAATAGAAATGTCTGATAGGGCATTGGGAAGCCCTGGGAGAGACATCTTTGGGACACATTCTGGATGAAGCAGAAGCTTTAAGATGTTATTCATTTTTAATGGACAAATTTTATTGAAAATAAAGAAGGCTGAAACAGAGACTTGGAGAATATCCAACGTTAGGAAAATGTTAGGAAAAGAAAAATCATTTCCTGAGTGCCTACTATCTGCCATATATTGCCTTATATGTCCATTCTCATTCATGATTATCAAACAAGGATACTTCCGCTCCCCTGTCGAGGGACATTTGTCAATGTCTAGATACATATTTTACATATTTTTCACAATTAGGCTAGTGTCACTGGAATCTGGGCAGAAGCCAGGGTTGGTGCTAAATACTGTACAATGGACAAGACACCTCCATAACAAAGAATTATCTGGCCCAAAACGTCAATAGTACTAAAGCTGAGACATCTTGCTTCTAGCTATACAAAAAAAAAAAGAATGAATAAAAGAGTAACATTCATTTGGCATTTGGGGGACAAGTTGTCACAACAAGGAAGAACCTTTTGGGAAGAGTGGCTTCAGGGTAAGCAAGCAACATTTTCTACTCACAGGGGTACATTTTCTGTTACAGAGTATGAGGAGGGCTTTCCCTAAGAAGTTACAAACGGTAGTGAATAGTGTCAAATAAAAACAATTTGCAGTGAACGAAGTAACGTTTGGTTGGTTTGGCGGTATGGCACATAACAGAGAGAGGGAAAGCAATAAGAAATGGCCTTGAGGTTAAAGATTGAGACTAATGGTGCTCTTCATTCTAATTCAACGCACACTTACTAAACTTTGCAGCAGGCAAGGCACATTCTCACCAATGGGCTTGTTAGGAGTTGAACTGTATCCTCCTCCCAATTCCTATGTCAAAATCCTAACATACCCCACCCAGTTGCTCAGAATTTGACCTTATTTGGAGAATAGAATCTTTTAGGAGGTAATCAAGTTAAAGTGATGTGATTAGAGTGGGCCCTTATCCAATATGACTGGTGTCCTTGCGAAAAAGAGGAAATTTGGACATAGAGATGTGCATAGAGGGAAGACAATGTAAAGAGACATAGGGAGAAGGTGGAGGCTTGGAACAGTCCTTCCTTAGAGCCCTCAGAAGGAGCCAATCCTGCCAACACCTTGATTTCAGACTTTCAGCCTCCAGAACCAGAACTGCGAGACAATAAATTTCTGCTGTCCAAGCCACTGGTTTGTAGTAGTCTGTTACAACAGCTCTAGCTAATTGATACAGAGCTGTAGAATACAGCAGCTTTTGACTTTGATGGTAAACTTCTTTGACTGAATATCTGAGCTGGTTTCTTTTGCACTTGGATAAAGACACTAAGTCTTATGTTAAGTGGAGATGAGAGCACTGCCCACGTGTGGTCACTGTTCTAGGAGGATCGTGAGAAACAATATGAAATTACTGAGTCACTGTTTCACATTTTTTCCTATAACCAGGAGTTCAGCAACTCGGTAAAAGCAAAGAGTCTGAACATCTAGATTTAAAATGACACCAGAAGTGAATCTGAAATACTAACTTCTTTGAATTTCAACAATTCCCCTATCACAGAAATGGCAGCTATGAAGTTCTTGACCTAGTTCTTGGCAAAGAATGCAACTATTAAAAGTATGTAAAATTATTATCTTAAAAACCTAGCACAGTGTATGGGAGTATGTGGTATGAGCCCACCAAATGTATATTGGTCCTAATCGTTTAAAATTTACTGAGAACTTTTGCCAAACCTGTGTGAACACCTTCATATGTCTGCATTATCTCATGTAATCACCATAATCCTATGAGATGGAGTCCATGATTCTTAGTTATATTATCCCCATTATACAGATAGAAAACCTGAGGCTTAGAAAGTTAAGTAATTTAGCCAAAGTCACTTAACTAATAAGTGGCAGAACCAAGCCAAGAACCTAGATCTACCTGATTCCTTAGCCCATATTTAGCCACAGCTATGATGTCACTTTAATTGCTTCCTCATCAAGGAAATGAAAAGGGAGAATGATTCTGTAGCTGTTTCTGGAACTATAACAAATGCAACTTATCGGGACCGATGGGTTTATCTGAGCAAACATGATTTTTGACGTTGGCTTGCCAAGCCCTACTTCTTACCTGCTGAGATCTAAAAAGGTAATCTGGTAGTTAAGCTTTGGTTGAAAAACTACCATTAGATCTTGTGAAACATGGGAATTGTCTTCTATGACTTTTCCCAAATAAGCAGGCTAGCAACTTGGTAGGTTGAGGAGGGGATGGGGGGTGAGCATTGGGATCTAAGAAAGGTCTCCTCCTGCCACCCCCTCACCTTCTGGTGCAAGGGCACAGCTGGTGTTTTACCACATGTTCCAAGAAATATGCTTTTCTTGACCTCAGGCTTTGGTCCTTATGGCATCACCTCCCCAAGTAGAGAAGGAAGCTGTTTCGTTTTATTGAAAATTAGGTTCATAGATACATAGTGTTGACAAAGGCATTATAGGAGTAAAAATCATTTGTTAACTTATAACTTACCAAGATGCCCTTTTGGAGAAGGCAGAGGGCTTCAAGGAGCCAGGAAAGCGCCTGTTTGCTGTTTGTTCAATACTAATCCCCCCAAATCCACTGCCTGAAACCAGACAAAAGACAAATTACATGGCTGTTGAGGAGTTTATTTTTCCAGATGGCCAACCTGAAGCTATAGTTCACTGGCAAATTAAGTCTCCTAATACATAGAAATCCAGCCCAATCATGTGTTTAATAAAAAGCACAAAGTGTGCTCCTCAAACAAGTTATTTGGAAATGTGGAAGGTGCAGGAGAAAGCATATAAAGGGGAGCCCTTGCCACATATTGAGTTTCATCTTTCATGTTTGGTCAGTTGGTAAGAAAACAAAGCTGTGAAAACTACTCTCCAATTGTCCCAGTGACTCCTGTTTCTGTTAGTCTCATTCTTCAGAGACAGCCACTTGCCCAGCCACCTCAACAGGATCGAGCTGCCTCTGTTTCTGGGTTCCCGGTGAGCTGAGCTTCCTTCTTTGATTATTTATCTATGGCAAGGAAATAGCTATATCTATGTAGATATACGACATATAGGACATATAAGTAATGTAGGAGGTCTATATATTAACATATAAAGACCTCCTAGATGAGTATATATATATGCATTATATCTCTCCCATTTATGATATATGATATAAAAGACATATAGGTTACATAGAAGATATATATATGTACACACACTTTCATATATATATATATACACACACACACATATATCCCTCTCCTAGATATATATATATACCATATATAGATAGATAAATATAGATATAGAACTAGGGATATTGATATAGATATGAGGATGATATAGATACAGATATAGATATATGCTGGGGCTTTGATGGCATTGCAGCAGAGAGTGGGAAAATAAGCTGGAATAATGAAAGAAAAGAAAAACCAACCTATCCTACTATTCAGTAAGTTAAGTTAATATAATCATCAGTCCCATCAATTTGACTTTTCAAATCAGACGTTTAGTGCACATCAGAGTAGAAGGATGGGGGACTGTGGTTAGGAATCAAGAGTCCAGTTGTCTTAATGATAATAACCTTGGTAGTAAGAGGGGTACCTCTCATTTTGTTAAATAAGTACTTTTTCTGTGTCAGGGAATAGGCTAAGCACATCTCATTTATTTGTACCATTTAAACTCACTGTGAAACTATGATACTGTTTTTCATTTCACCAATGAGGAAACAGGCTTAGAAGGTTGTTGTCCTGCTAGTAACTGGTGGTGGAATCAGGATTCAAAAGTATTATTCCTGTTCCAGGGATCTTATGCTTAACTAATGTTTTCATTTGTTTACTCATTCATTTATTAAACAAATGTTTACTGAATACCTGCCATGAGCCATACATTATGCAAACATTGGACATTCAGAAAAAGACACTCTTCATTCACTGAGCTCTACATCTATTGGCAGAGATAGTCACAAAAATAGTACAAAATGGTGATGGATGTGTGAGAAAGGAGTCGTGGAAGGGTACCAATGACCCAAAGCAAAGTCATCCCTATTGACCCGTTGAAAAGGGAGATGGAGAGAGCTCAGAGGCAGAAAATTGATATGAAGAACACCTATCTTTCTTCTGCCTCAAAAACCAAGGGGAGAAGGATTCAAGATGGTGGCATGAGAGGTGACATGTAGAACTCTTCCCAAAACCACAAATAGTACAAAAATGTAGTTAATTAATACAACTAACCCTAAAACAGCAAGAAGAAAGAAGGCTGAACCAGACTGCATACAGACCTCACAAACAGAGCAGACCTCACAAAACAGGCCACCAGCTCTGCTCCCCTATGACCCCCAACCTCACTTTAGGGGCTGAGCAGCTCCAGAGATGAGTTTCTGCACACTAGTGGGCACCACACAGAAATATGAAATGTCAAAAGAACATGGTTCAGATCAAAATCTCAAAAACCCCAGAAAAGGGCCAAATGAAACCAAACTCACCAATATTCCTGAAAGAGAGTTCAAAACAAAAATTATAAACATGCTTATGGAGACACAGAAAAATATTCAAGAACTCAGGAATGAATTTAAGACAGATATTCAATCATTAAGAAATTCCATATCTGAAATGAAACATACAATGGAGGGATTTAAAAGCACATTAGATGTAGTAGAAGAGAAGGTAAATGGAATAGAAATTAGAGAAGAAGAATACAAAGAAGCTGAGGCACAGAAAGAAAAAAGAATCTCTAAGAATGAAAGACTATTGAGAGAACTGTGTGACCAAACCAAACGGAATAATATTCGCATCATAGGGGTACCAGAAGAAGAAGAGAGAAAAAGGGATAGAAAGTGCCTTTCAGGAGGTAATTGCTGAAAATTTCCCCAATCTTTTGGAGGAGATAGTCTCTCAGGCCATGGAGGTGCACAGATCTCCCAACACAAGGGACCCAAGGAAGACAACATCAAGACATATAATAATTAAAATGGCAAAGATCAAGGATAAAGACAGACTGTTAAAAGCAGCTAGAGAGAGAAAAAAGATCACATACAAAGGAAAACCCATCAGGCTATCATCAGACTTCTCAGCAGAAACCTTACAGGCCAAAAGGGAGTGACATGATATATTTAATTTAATGAAGCAGAAGGCCCTTGAACCATGTATAATCTACCTGGCAAGGTTATCATTTAAATTTGAAGGAGGAATTCAACAATTTTCAGGTAAGCAAAAGCTGAGAGAATTTACCTCCCACAAACCACCTCTACAGTGCATTTTGGAGGGACTCCTATACATGGGAGTATTCCTAAGGCTAAATAAATGTCACCCAAGGGTTAGACAAAGAGTACAGAATAGGATTCATAACATACAAAGAATAGAGGAGGAAAAAAAAAAGTAGCTTTAGGTTGTATTTGTAATAGCATACGAAGTGAGTTAAATTAGACTGTTAGATAGTGAGGTAATTACCCTTGAACCTTTGGAAACCATGAATCTAAAGCCTGCAATGGCAATAAGTACATACCTATCAATAATCACCCTAAATGTAAATGGTCTGAATGCACCAATCAAAAGACATAGAGTTACTAAATGGATAAAAAAACAAGACCCATCTATATGCTGCCTACAAGAGACTCATTTCAAACCCAAAGACATACACAGACTGAAAGTAAAGGGATGGAAAAAGATATTTCATGCATCTAATAGTAAGAAAAAAGCAGGAGTTGCTGTACTTGCACTAGACAAAATAGAGTTCAAAACAAAGAAAGTCACAAGAGACAAAGAAGGACATTACATAATGATAAAAGGGTCAGTCCCAACAAGAGGATATAACTATTATAAATATCTATGCACCCAACACAGGATCACCTACATATGTGAAACAAATACTAACAGAATTAAAGGGGGAAATAGAATTCAATGCATTCATTTCAGAAGACTTCAACAAATCACTTACTCCAAAGGACAGATCAACCAGACAGAAAATAAATAAAGAGACAGAGGCACTAAACAACATATTAGAACAGATGGACCGAATGGACAACTACAGAACACGCCATCCAAAAGCAAAAGGATACACATTCTTCTCAAGTGCATATGGAACATTTTCAAGAATAGATCATATAACAGGCCACAAAAAGAACCTCAGTAAATTAAAAAAGATTGAAATTGTACCAACCAGCTTCTCAGATGACAAAGGTACGAAACTAGAAATAAAGTACTCAAAGAAAATGAAAAAGCCCACAAACACATGGAGTCTTAATAACATGCTCCTAATCAATGGATCAATGACAAAATAAAAACAGAGATCAAGCAATATATGGAGACAAATGACAACAATAATTCAACACTGCAAAATCTGTGGGATGCAGCAAAGGCCGTGCTAAGAAGGAAATATATTGCAATACAGGCCTACCTCAGGAAAGAAGAACAATCCCAAATGAACAGTCTAAACTCACAATTAATGAAACTAGAAAAGGAAGAACAAAGAGGCCCAAAGTCAGTAGAAGGAGGGACATAATAAAGATTAAAGTGGAAATACATAAAATTGAGAAGAATAAAAAAATAGAAAGAATCAATGAAAGCAGGAGCTTGTTCTTTGAGAAAATAAACAAAATAGATAAACTCTTAGCCAGACTTATCAAGAAAAAAAGAGAGTCTACACACATAAACAAATCAGAAATGAGAAAGGAAAAATCACTACAGACACCACATAAATACAAAAAATTATGAGAGAATACTATGAAAAATTATATGGTAACAAACTGGATAACCTAGAAGAAATGGACAACTTTCTAGAAAAATACAACCTTCCAAGGCTGACCCAGGAAGAAACAGAAAATCTGAATAGACCAATTACCAGCATTAAAATTGAATTGGTAATCAAAAAACTACCTAAGAAAAAAACGCCTGGACCAGATGGTTTTACTGCTGAATTTTATCAAACATTTAGTGAAGACCTTTTACTTATACTCCTTAAAGTTTTCCAAAAATTAGAAGAGGAAGGAATACTTCCAAACTCATCCTACAAGACCAACATCACTCTAATACCAAAACCAGGCAAAGACACCACAAAAAAAGAAAATTACAGACAAATATCCCTGATGAACATAGATGCAAAAATACTCAACAAAATATTAGCAAACCAAATTCAAAAATACATCAAAAAGATCATCCATCATGATCAAGTGGGATTCATCCCAGGGATGCAAGGATGGTACAACATTTGAAAATCCATCAACATCATCCACTACATCATCAAAAAGAAGGACAAAAACCACATGATCATCTCCAAAGATACACTCTCCCCACTTTTATTCAACATAGTTCTGGAAGTCCTAGCCATGGCAGTCAGACAACACAAAGAAATAAAAGTCATCCAGATTGGTAAGGAAGAAGTCAACCTGTCCCTGTTTGCAGGTGACATGATAGTGTTCATAAAAAACCCTAAAGAATCCACTCCAAAACTACTAGATCTAATATTTGAATTCAGTAAAGTTGCATGATACAAAATTATTATACAGAAATCTGTTGCATTCCTGTGCACTAACAGTGAACTAGCAGAAAGTGGAGTCAGGAAAACAATTCCATTCACAATTGCATCAAAAAGAATAAAATACCGAGGAATAAACCTAAATCCTGAAAATAACAAAACACTCTTAAGAGAAATTAAAGAGGACACTAATAAGTAGAAATTCATCCCATGCTCTTGGATAGGAAGAATTAATATTGTCAAAATGGCCATCCTACTTAAAGCAATCTACAGATTCAATGCAATCCTTATCAAAATACCAACACATTCTTCAATGAACTAGAGCAAATCGTTCTAAAATGCATATGGAACCACAAAAGTCCCCAAATAGCCAAAGCTATCCTGAGAAGGAAGAATAAAGCAGGGGGAATTACGTTTCCTGACTTCAAGCTCTACTACAAAGCAACAGTAATCAAGACAATTTGGTACTGGCACAAGAACAGACCTGCAGACCAGTGGAACAGAATAGAGAGCCAGATATAAACTGAAGAATATATATATGGTCAATTAATATATGATAAAGGAGCTATGGATGTACAATGGGGAAATGACAGCCTCAACAGCTGGTGCTGGCAAAACTGGACAGCTACATGTAAGAGAATGAAATTGGATTACTACCTTACCCCATACACAAAAGTAAAGTCAAAATGGATCAAAGACCTGAATGTAAGTCATGAAACGATAAAACTCTTAGAAAAAAATATAGGAAAAAATCTCTTGGACATAGACATGAGCAACTTCTTCATGAACATATCTCCCTGGGCAAGGGAAACAAAAGCAAAAATGAACAAGTGGGACTATATCAAACTAAAAAGCTCCTGTCCTACAGGAAAGGACACCTTCTGTAAAACAAAAAGACATCCTACAGTATGGGAGAGTATATTCATAAGTGACATATCCGATAAGGGGTTGACATCCAAAATATATAAAGAGCTCACACACCTCAACACACAAAAAGCAAATAAGCCAATTAAAAAACGGGCAGAGGAGCTGAGCAGAAACTTCTCCAAAGAAGAAATTCAGATGGCCAACAGGCACATGAAAAGATGCTCCACATCACTAATCATCAGAGAAATGCAAATTAAAACCACAATGAGATATCACCTCACACCAGTTAGGATAGCCAACATCTAAGAGACAAACAATAACAAATGTTGGTGAGGATGTAGAGAAAGGGGAACCCTCCTACACTGCTGGTGGGAATGTAAACTAGTTCAACCATTGTGCAAAGCAGTATGGAAGTTCCTCAAAAAACTAAAAATAGAAATACCATTTGACCCAGGAATCCCACTCCTAGGAATTTACCCTAAGAACGTAGCAACACAGTTTGAAAAAGACATATGCACCCCTATGTTTATCGCAGCACTATTTACAATAGCCAAGAAATGGAAGCAACCTAAGTGTCTATCAGTAGATGAATGGATAAAGAAGAAGTGGTACATATACACAACGGAATATTATTCAGCCATAAGAAGAAAACAAATCCTACCATTTGCAACAACATGGATGGAGCTAGAGGGTATTATGCTCAGTGAAATAAGCCAGGC
Organism: Smutsia gigantea; assembly: GCA_032199065.1. Lineage (NCBI taxonomy): Eukaryota > Metazoa > Chordata > Mammalia > Pholidota > Manidae > Smutsia > Smutsia gigantea. The sequence continues at coordinate 79,365 of JAVSCE010000977.1, forward strand.
AGAGAGACAAGTATCAAATGATTTCACTCATCTGTGGAGTATAAGAACAAAGGAAAAACTGAAGGAACCAAACAGTAGCAGACTCAGAACCCAAGAATGGACTAACAGTTACCAAAGGGAAAGGGACTGGGGAGGATGGGTGGGCAGGGAGGATAAGGAGGGAAAATGGGCATTACGATTAGCACATGCCGCGGTGGGAGGACACAGGAAAGGCAGTATTTATAGAGAACAAGTCATGATTCTATAGCATCTTACTATGTTGATGGACAGTGACTGTAATGGAGTATGTGGGCGGGACTTGATAATAGGGGGTCTAGTAACCATAATGTTGTTCAAGTAATTGTACATTAACAATACCAAAATAAAAAATAAATAAATAAAAATAATAAAAAATAACCAAGGGGGAGGTTCTAAATAGGATTTGTCTGCAAAAGATACTTATTTTCATGTTTGGTTTTCCTAAAGATTCCATTTATAAATCCCATAAAACTGCCCTGCTTAAGAGGTAGAAAAATATATACCATCTCCAAAATTTCTCATCTCTGTTCCAAGTTCACAACTTCTCTTTACGTTGTAGGCTCTCATCCTCTATTTTTTATACTTTCCCAATAGATTTCCTTTCCTTCAGCTGAGTCCCTGCAGCCCAGCCTCCATCCTGCTACCAAGGGGAACTTTCTAATATGAAAACCTGACTATCTCACGTCCCTGCTAAATATCACCCGACAATGCTGAGTAGCCCTTCCTGGTTTGTGTGGTTTGGTTCTCCTACCACGTCTGCCTCCACCTTCACAGCATACACAGCTTTTTCTTTCAGCAATGACTTGTTCCAGGCAGTTTATACAGCCCATCTCCAATGTTCACAGAAACCTTATAATGCAGACTTTATCCTTCTTTATAAATAAGGGAATAGATAATCAGGACTCATGCATGTTTGTGCTAGTAATAGGTGGCAGAGTGACAACATTTCATACACTTCCTCAAATGCCTATCACAAAATAAAACCAGCTTTTGGTTCCTTCCCTCACTGGGTCCCAAGTGGGAATCCCCAACCCACTTAAACTCCTCTTCCCCACAGGTGGAAAGCCAAAGTATGCATGATCATCCAGTTCCTTGTTATTTATTGTTTGCAAGGTGCTGTCAAAATCTCTTAGATGTAGGTAACATGTAGAGCCAGGCTACCTCAGTCCATATGCCAACTCTATCATTAAGTTGTATGACTTTGTGTATACATGGCTACGTGTGTGGGTTCTTAGTTGGAATATACAGGACAAATTAGAAAAAGAAGTTGCAATTGCCCTGTTGGGGTATACGGTAGTGCCCACCTTAAAAGATTTTTTTAATAGATAAGTTAATATGTGCAGAATGCTCAGAACCGTAAATGCCACAGAGTAAACATCCCAACTGTGCTTGCTGTGACCAATATTTCAACTTTAATTTATGTAATATTATTAATAATTTCATTTTGTCCTTACGTCCATGTTACAGTATGCAGTGTAAATATTATTATTTTAATTTTACTGATAGGAACATAAAGGAGAGATTAGTTACGTTTCAAAGGTCACAGAATGTTAATAATGAGAAGCCCATCTCCATAAGGCCTTTGACCACATGGTACACAGGAATAAAAGAGGGAAATCAAACAATGAAGGTATCTCTCTCCTGTTGGCATGGTGAAGAGGACCCAAATGAGAACACCTCAGTAGGGGCCTCAATTAGGCCTTTGTATTACTGTTTTCCAACTGCATTTCCACTCTACTCATTGAATCTCAGACCCTGAGGATTAAGTGAATAAAGGATTTTTTTAAACATATTTTATTTTATAAGTGTCTGCTATTAATCACAAAATAAATGATGAGTATGTAGATAGAGGTCACTATACGCCAGTCCCTCTCCCTTAACTGACACTATTTCCTAAGCATTTTATATACACTGGCTTATTTCATCCTATTTTACTGCTGAGGAAGCTGAGAGACTACAGCTCAGTATGTGGAAATAGGACTCAAACTCAAGGCTACCAGACTTGCAAGCCTATGCCCCAAACACTTTTCTACTGAATACACAATCATAAAAATATCTCAAAGCCCAGGTTCAAGTACAGAGAACTGAGAAGTATTCTACTAATATTTCTTTCTTCTGATTTAAAGATTTTATAAAGTGACAGGCCTTTTTTTGATGGTGGACCATATGTCAAGGCCATGCTTGATCTAACTGGTAATATTCATGTGTCAATTGATTTTTCAGGTTCCTAACATAAGGCTATCAGTTTATGGTAATCCCAAGCTAAAAAAGAATGTTGAAAGCTAATCAGAATGTAGTTTGAAAGGAAGAAGATGATACCATGTGATTTTGCCATTACACCATCAAAAACATCCTCTACATTGAGAAAACTGCCAAATAAAACCCGGAATAACATATGTGGTCAAAACTGTGGAAGACCTAGGTTATTTTTTCACCCATGAATATAACCTGAAAATCAATTTTTAGCAATAATTATGGAGATGTAGGGCATTTCCAAGGACCATTCACCCCAGTTGCTCAGTAATCCTTTAGAAATAAATGTTCATTTCCAGAGTCATTTTGCACTGATAGATTATCCCTAGGGGATAAGGAGGATAAGTGTCTTAACAAAGAACACATAAAGATTCTTTTGAACTGGTAGCAAAGTTGCAATATATGTCCAGAAAAATCAATACATGAAAATGCAAACCAACCTTCACTGTCATCGTTTCAGAGGGGGAAGTTGTTCTGAACACAAAATATCAAATATTTATCTCTTTCCTCCAACCCAATAAATACAAATTTATCCACCACCAATAAAACACAAATCCATCTTCTGTAAAAAAAAAAAAAAAAATTTATGCCAGAACTTCCTGGATTTGAGTTCCAGTGCTACCATTTAGTAGCTGTGTGTCATTAGGTAAATTTCTTAAACTCTTTCCTTCAGTTTCCTTACGTTAAGATAGGGATCCAATAGAGCTTCCCTATAGATATGCACACAGCATTTGTAAGATTCAAGGTGAGAGAGAAACACAGATGGGAGAGAAAGAAAAAGAACGTGGATTTGGAATGACTCTGCCCATAGGAAGCATTATAGAAGTACTGCTGTTATTATTTAAAAGCACATTCAGATGGAAAATTAATTGTACATTGTTCTTTCTTTGACAAAAGTCATGGAATATGTTTATATCAAGCTTATATATGTATTTTAAACCACACATTATCACACAATAGATTATGGTACAGACAAGCAAAAGTATAATATTCTGTATAATCTTCTTTACATGAGCCTTTCCGCCCTCTGTAGTCCCACTGCAGTAACCAACGTTTGATACTTGAAGGCATAAGCAGATAAGAACTGGTATTTCATCTTGAGACTTCTGAATAATAAACACAAACTCAAATGCCCCAGGAGAGTCTACTGGCAGCAATGCTTATACCCTGAGTAGACACTCAAGTGTCCTCTCAAATTGATACCATGTCTTTTCTTCTGTGTTTCTTGTCTTCTTATCCTAACCCCACCTATCAATCATGGTTCTCTTATTTTCCAAGAAGCTTTTCTTAGCTTCCAAAAAGCTTTTAATGATTATCCCAAATCAACTATATTCATTCTCTAAATTTCTATATTTAAAGTCCAGTCTTCCACAAAAATATATCATGTATTTTAGGCTAAAAAGTCATTTGCACTATGTTTAATAAAGTCTTATTTTTTCTTTCATTCTTCCCTTGTAATCCTCAGTATATAGATAGCATCATACAGGGAAAAATGAGAATCTTCAATGAATACTTAAAGCTGAAAATTGTGATTTGATGGAAAGAGACCTATTCAGTAATCTCACCTATAAACTTTCATAGAGCTCAAAATTCCCATACATTAACCATTTCTTCAGCATGTATCACTAAAGCTATCTAAAACAAACATTCTCATGATGAAGTGGATAACTCCATATTCTCAATCATTAAGACTTCAGTCGGGGTGCATTTGTAAGCCTCACCAGTCACTGATCAGTAAAGCCCTAGGTGACTGAGACTCAGGATCAGTAATTCTAATAGCTAAAAACTAATTTAAGTGCATGCCAGAACAATTCCGGTTGCTTCACATGCATTCATTCATTTAATCTTTACCACAATACTGTGAGGTTGTTTCTATAATTAGACATTTTATATATGAGTAAACTAAGGCCCAGGACATTAAATACCTTGGAAAGATTCACACAGCTTGTAAAAAAAAAAAAACCAGGATTTGGTTGCAGGCAGTCTGATTCTCAAACCCATGCTTTTAGCTTCATATTTCATGGACAATTAAGTTTATGAGAAAGAAGAAATATCACAGTCCTGGACTCTTGAGTTTTCCACCAAGAAGAGGAAATTTGGGTACTACCATGGTTAGAAGGCAGTGTAAATCCCTATGTGGAAAGCCAGGGGTGCAAGGCCTGCTATTTGTTTTATAACTTTATCTAGTGTTGAAAAGTTCTGATTGATTTTCACTCACCCATCTACTCAACCAGCAAATGCTTACTGAGCATTCACCATGTGTGAGGCTCTGTGCTAGATAATGGGACATCAAAATGAATAAAATCTAGTCCCTTCTCTCAAGAAACTCATTTTTACTGTGTAGCAAACATTTAAAAAAAAAAGATTGAAGTTCATAACAAAGGCATAGACACAAAATCCGGGGGATCAACTGATGGTTCTTCTAAGAGTATCATGAAGACAGTCTATGTGGAGGTGATATTTTACAGGGCTTTGAAAAATGAGTCTGAATTCTCTGAACAAAGGAGAGAAAAGTTAGTCTAGGAAAAATAAAAAACAGATTTGAAGTCTGAAGATAAGAAATTACAAGTTCAGAGAAATGCAACTGAAGTATAAGGTCCGCAGAAGAACAAGAGGGTTGATGATCATGGGAAGGGAGGTTTGGTCCTGATTCAGGAGCTTGGTGTCTGATGGAGTTTGGACCTGATTCTATGCACAATGGAGAGAATCAAAGTTCAGAATCAAGGAAATAAATTTGTATTTTAGAAAGGCTATTCTAGGAGCATTGTTGACTTTAGGATGGAGTCCAGACAGGGAGGCTGCTTAGAAGGCCATAGCATTGAGATAAGACATTGAACTTAGCCAGTGAGAGTGGGAACAGAAAAGGTCAAGAGCTAATATAACAGACTTTCTGAGTTAGAATTAGGAGAACTGGATGGCAAAGTGGGAGTGGTAGCTTAGACATAAGAAATAGTCCAATATAATTCTTAGATTTCTAGCATCTACGAGCAGGTGAATGATAATGATGTACACTGCAGGTGAAATACAGTTTGAGCAAACAGGGAAGAACATGAATCATAATTACACAAAATTATTATGATAGCTTTTTTAATTATTCCAGATGTAGATTCAAACTACTATTATCATTTCTTTAAAGAAAAAATAATTTATTGAATTTTGGGTCTGCTAAACCTGGCAATGTCAGATAATGTATTTTTCAATTTTAAACATGACAATGATTTATTTTTTGTTTAGTGTTCCATAATTTTTTGTTTAACCACTTTTTTCAGCTTTATTTACTATATTTGACAAATAGAAATTGTATATACTTAAAGTGTATAATGTGATATTTTGCTGTATACACTGTGAAACATTACAACAATCAAGCTAATTGATATATGCATCACTTCACTTAGTTATGCATTTTTTGTGTGTGTAGTAAGAACATGTAGGATCAACCTCTTAGGGAAAAACTCCAAAACTCATTTTATAAGTTCAGTATTACCCTGATACCAAAGCCAGATAAGGACACTATAGGCCAATGTCCCTGATAAATATAGATGCAAAACTTCTCAACAAAATAATAACAAATTGAATTCAATAGCACATTAAAAAGATCATACACCATGATCAAGTGGGAGTTATCTCTGGGATGTAAGGACGGTTCAACATAAGCAAATCAATAAGTATAATATACCACATTAACAGAATGAAAGATACAAACCATGTGATCATCTCAGTAGCTATAGAAAAAGCACTTGACAAAATACAGCATTGCTTCATTAAAAAACCTCTCAACAAACTGGGTATGGAGGGAATGTACCTCAACACAGTAAAGGCCATATATAAACAAACCCACAGCTAACATTATGCTCAACAATGAAAGGCTGAAAGCTTTTTCCTCTAAGATCATGATTGAGACAAGGGTGCCCACTTTCACCACTTTTATTCAGCTTAGTACTGGAAGTCCTAGCCAGAGCAATCAGGCAAGGAAAAGAAATAAAAAATATCACAACTGGAAAGAGAGACACAAAATTGTCTGTTTTCAGATGACATGATCTTATACAGTTGGCCCATGAACAATACAGGTTTGAACTACACAGGTCCAATTATGCAGATTTTCTAAATAAATATATAGTATCTGTAACTGGATGTAAGGCAACAAACAGATTCCACGGGTGCTATGGTATACAGAAATGGAAAAGGACAAACCTTGTAGTAGTGGCCTATATGACAACTTTGGTATAATTAGTACCATGTTCTAACCAACTGAGCAAACAGACCAGTGCCTGGACTACAGAGAAACCCCAAGATCAGAGAGGAGCAGAAGAGCTGAGGCCCAAACTGTGTAACTCAGAGGAAGGAGGAGAGGAAAATCTTTGCCCCTTTCAAGTGTGCACCTCCCACCCCAGGCCTGATCCACCTGCAGGCAGGCATCAACCCTGGCAGGGTCCAGTAGAGCAGCTAATTCACCTTCTGCTTGCTCTCTTTTCTCTGTTAGACCCTATAATGCTCCCATTTCTCTTCTACTTTTCTACTCTTTGTTGCATCTGAAGTTAATTGAACCATTTTATATAAAGTAGGCTATTAGTAGTTACATTTTGGGGGAGTCAAAACTCATATGCAGATTTTTGACTGCATGGGGTTTGTCAGTGCCCCTAACACCCTCAAGGTTCACCTGTACATAGAAAACCCTAAAGACTCTACAAAAATACTGTTAAAACCAACAAATGAATTCAATAAATTTGCGGGATACAAAATCAACACACAAAAATCACTTGTGTTTCTATACATTAACAACAAACTATCTGAAAAAAGAAAAAAGGAAATCAATTCTATTCACAAAGCATCAAAGAAATAAAATACTTAGAGATAAAGTTAACCAAGGAGGTGAAACCTATAAGACAGTGATGAGAGAAACTGATAACACAAATAAATGGAAAGATATCCTGTTCATGAATCAGAAAAATTAATATTGTTAAAATGTCCATAATTTCCAAAGCCATCTAGAGAGTCAATGCAATCCTTAATTCCAATGATATTTTTCACAGAAATGGAAAAAACAATCCTAAAATTCATATGAAACGACAAAAGATCACAAACGACCAAAGAAATCTTGAGAAAGAAGAACAAAATGGGCAACATCACACTTCCTAATTTCAAACCATACTACAAACCTATCATAATCACATCACTGTGGTATTGGCATAAAAATAGACTCACAGACCATTAGAACAGAATCAAAAGCCAGAAATTAAACAATGCATATATGATCAACTAATATTTGACAAGGGAACCAAGAAAACTCAATGGGGAAAAGATAATCCTTTCAATAAATGGTGCTGGGGTTAAGTGGATATCTACATGCAAAAGAATGAAACTGGATTATATTATGGTACTTACAAAAAGTTAACTCAAAATGGATTAGAAATTTAAATGTAAGATCTGAAATAGTAAAACTCCTAGAAGAAAACAAGATGGAGGGAAATCTCATGGTCTTGCCAGTGATTTTTGGGTGAGACTCCAAAAGCATAAAGGGCAATAAAAGCAAAAATAAATAGGTGGTGAGACTACATCAAACTAAAAAGCTTCTGCACAGCAAAGAAATGATCAAGAAAATGAAAAGACAATCATATATATGATTATATATTTTAACATTTAAAACAATTCACTGAGGGAAAGCCTATTCCTAAGGTTTTTAATTTTTTTGGAGTATTTATTTTAGTGGTTATAATGACACCTTATTTCCATTATTCCTGATATTTGCTTAATATTAAGATGCCAAATCACTGTAATCAAGAGATAGAGACAAGCTGAACATCCTAATCTTGGCAATAGATAAAGTAACCTGTTTTTTGAGACTATTTATACTTTGTCTTCCAACCCAAGAGCTATTACATTTATAGAGAAATATTATTTCCTTAGACAGTCGTCTTCAACAGGGTTGGCCCGTTGAGTCAATGAGATTACCTAGTTTCATAGCACTCTCTATAAAGCTTTAAAACACATTGTCTCAAAAATGAAATTTAGGAACTTCATTTCCAAAAATTCAGGAACTTGCCTTTCCCTACCAGGCAACTATGATGAAATAAGTAAATGACTGAAGAACAAAAGGTGGAATGAAAGCATACTCTTTATTGTGAGCAATCAAAACAATCCTAAGAAGCAAGCCAAAGCAAATGTTTAAGGTTCTTTTGTCTTGTCTCTAAAGATGTAACACTTCTGGATCTTTGGGATTTTCAATCTTTTTTTCTCTCATAAAACAAAAACAAATACAAACAAGGCATCTGTAATCTATGCTTTAATTTTGAGGGAGCTTAAGAACATAGGATGAATAATTCTTTTATGTAGATAGTTCCCTGTGAAAGACATTTTGATGTATTTATTCAAATTGAATGTTTGCTGAAAACAGTATTATCTCCTGGTGTTACCATCTTATGAAGCTTTTAATTGCATGTAACTCAGTAGCATTCATGATCATTTGACAGCCAGCCAACAAAGGCACTTTGTTTTTCAAACAACAACGTGTGCTCTTATAATCTTTATATTGAATTGTTCGTCTGATAGAAAATGAAAATATATACGTGTATCTTTTTGTGAGTTTCCTGTTGCTATTTCTGTTCTGGAGAAACTGTCCTGAGACAACCAATAAATTGGCCAACCCCAGTAGCTCAGAAATGCTCCTCTGGGGGGATTTGCGTTAAATTAGCGTTGCTGGTAAATGCTTTCAAGGAGAGTACACAATTATGGCCAGATGCACACATTCTTCATACAATTTCAGGATTAATATTAGTCTCCTAACAACCTAGAAACCAAGATCATAATTACTGACTGCATTTCCCCTCATTGTCCAGGAAACTGGCCCTCAATATATGACCAATTTGAAACCTGGGAATCTTGAGAGAAAGCATCAGTTCTGCTGTTGGGAAATTGAATTCAAGTGCAGCCTTGCTCCCTGAACACTCATATTCTTCTTTTCTCTTTGTGCTATTTGTTCGTCTCTATTGTACAGAGCTATCGTTTGTGCACACATTCTGTGTTAGATTTTCTACCCGATTGAGCTTGAAAAACCAAAGCTTAAGTACTAAATGTTTCCCTAAGGCCTGAATGGACTTAAAAGGACATAGGTGCAAAATGAAAAGAAAGGAAAATAGGGGGAGAAAACAGGGCTTGTTAAGTTGTTGCAATAATCTCATGCTGAGAATAAAGACCTTCAGAGTCAAGAGAATGAAAAACACTCTTCTAAATAGATTGCTTGCTTTTGTTGCACAGGTGGCAAGGCCTGGAAATATAAGATACGGGGAACAGCAGGGCAGCCTGCTAGCATTTCATTAAGCTTAGAGAATAGCAGAATCGTGGAGCGGTTTCTCCCCGCTTTACAAGAGACACAGACTCCTCGAAAACTTGGACTTCAGAGTTTTAGTTTGCTGCCTTGCTTTCTACCAGGAAATACTCTGGGGAAAGGGTACATCTCCCTACCGTTTGTAGAGATTTACCCCTCTCCTCCTTTTCACATGGAGTATGGATTTGTGATCATCATTCTTTTGGACTTTCCACCGTTTAGCTACTTTCATGCCTTTAATATAAAGTCAGTATCATCTGTGAGATGACACAACTTCAGGGGAAATGCTGTCTCTGAACACTGCTACTTAAAATTATGTTGGCATGGCATTAGCAATCCCTTTCATTCTGGAACTAAATCACTCCTCTTGATAAATGAACACTAACTAAAAAAGCTTCCTCAGAGCAAAGAAAACAATCAACAGAATGCAAACACAATCTATGGGACAGGAGAAAATTTTTGCAAACCATATATCTGATTAGGAGTTAGTTTCCAAATATATTCCAAATACAACTCAATAGCAAAAACAAAACCCCAAATAACCCAATAAAAAAAAATGACAAAAGGTTTGATTAGACATTTCTCAAAAAAAGACATATAAATGGCTAGCAGATATATGAAAAGATGGTTAATGTCATTATCAGGGACATGCAAAATTAAACTTGAACTATCATAAGATCCAGTAATTCCATTTCTAGGTATACATCCAAAAGAATGGAAATCAAGGTCTCAAAGAGGCATTAACATGTCCATGTGCATTGCAGCATATTTACAACAGCTGAGATATGGAAGCAATCCAAGTGTCCATCAACAGTGAAGAGATGAAGAAAATGTGCTATATGCACACAGTGGAATATTATTCGGCCTTAAAGGAAAAGGAAATCTTGCCATTTGTGACAACATGATGAATCTGGAGGACATGGTGCTAAGTGAAATGAATCAGTCACAGAACAAATACTATATAATTCCATCTGCATGAGGTGTCTGAGATAGTCAAACTCACAGAAGCAGAGACTAAAACAGTGGTTGCGGGGGGCTGAGGGGTGGCGGAAATGGGCACTTATTCTTATTGTTTAATGGTATAAAGTTTCAGTTATGTGACATGCATAAGTTCTCCAGATCTGCTGTACGACATAGTGCCCATGGTTATCAGCATGACACTGTGCATTTCAAAATTCATGAGAGGGGTAGATCTCATGTTAAATGTTCTTTCCACAAGGGCCAGAACGGAAACAAGAACAAGGCTCTCCAGGAAACTTCAGGTGTTGGGTATGTCTATTACCTCATTGTGGTAAGGGGATCACATATATCCAAACTCAGATTGTACACATTAATTAGGTACAGTTCTTTGTATATTGATTTATTTAAATAAAGCTGTTAAACAACTAAATAAAACATAATGAAATAAAAATTAGTACTGTTGAATGTGAAGAACGGAGGGAAATTTAAATAAGTAGTTTAATGTTGGCTGCTTTTATCGGCCTCCAGCATAAAATAAAATGAGTTGGCCACAACTCATAAATTATATTTCCCAGCCCTAACTTAAAAAGTTCTAATAGAATCTTAATATCATGCACCACTGATTCTAATTTGGTGGTTTTATTTCCAATCAGGTTAAATATTTGTGACCCAATGTCATTTTATTCTTGATACAGCCATTTCCAGTTTAGGGAGTTCAGTCCAAACTGAACTGAGCTAACAGCTAGTAGTCAATATTATTAAAGGCTTACCTGTGTTCCAAGCCCTTTGTGAAATTATTTTCAATGAAGTATTTTACAGTATTTCACAACAACTTTACGAAGTGAGTACCTTTATTTTCCCTACTTTAGGAGGAGAAAATTAATACTCTGAAGGTACTCACCTCCACCTACAATGGAACAAATCCTTCAAACTCCAAATACTTTCCTACATATCAGAAAGTTATAAATATTTCTCCCTTTAATTTTAAAGTAACATCGTATCTACAAAGCAAGTGTTTTAGTACATGAGAAAGAGAGGAGGCAAAGAGAAAAGAAAGTCACACGTACTGAATGCTATGATTAACTAAACTTTGTGGTACCTGCTTTCTGTTCATTACCTTATTTAATCTCCTCTACAACCCTATGATACACAGAGTATCATCTCCACTTTGAAAAGAAAGAAAGCAAGGCCTAAATGTTGTGAGGTAAACTGTGTGAATCCTTTCATTTCACAGAGAATCAGACTGTGAAACCAGGTCTCTTCATGTGTTTTTACCACTTACCAACCCTCCTCCCCAACCAATCTGATGCCACACAAACTACTGTGCTTCCTCCCCTTGGCCATCAGTCCTCTCTTGGCAGCAGAATAGTGTCATTGTCATGTTCAGGGCAATATTTACAATAATTCACTGAATCAGAGAAATCCCTCACCCAGTGAGCCATTCATCCAATCATTCAGTCATGTTTTTATCGAGGACTTACTATCTGCCAGGTACTGAAGCAGGAGATTCACTTACATTACCACCTTAGGTCTCAGAATGACCTTAATTTTATTTATGCAAAACAAAGACTTAGAAAGTTGATTATCTGTTCCAAACTCACGTAAGTAGTAACATGTCCCATCACCATATTACACTGTCTCCTTTGGAAAAATAGCCAGAAACATCCAAAGAAAATCCCTGTATGAAACACAAATCTCCGTGTGGTAAGCAATTATAGTATTACTTCATGGATAAGAAAAACATGGCTCAGAGAAAATGAGTTTTTTTAAACAAGTATTTTAAAGATCTTCTGGGAACAGCTCTTAAGTTTCTAGTTAGTTGTTAAATTCATGTTCTTCGATGTTTACTGTCTTACATATGTCTTCAGGCTATCAGAAAAATAATAATTCAAGGAAATGCAGAAGCAGAATATGAGAAATATTTTCAACATCTTCAAAGAATGATTAAGCACATGGTTAAGGGGACAATGAAAGTTCAGGTCCAATAAAGCAGCAGACTGTGACTTTGAATATATACCAGTGTAGATATAGATATATACCAGTGTAACCTTATCCTAGATGACTCCATTTCAAGGAAATCTGAAGATCTAATTCAAGTCAAAATATGTGAAGCTGGTGGCACTTGGAGTCTGCCTCCTACCCTATCTCTCATTTACTTACTCAAAATTAATCATTAAGCATTTACATGTGCAAAGCACAAAAAGTCCTAAATATTTTCTTGCACTAAATACCCCAAGTAGATTATGGTGAGAGTTGCATAACTTTGTAAATATAATTTTAAAAGTCATTGAGTTGCACTCAAAATGGGTGAATTTTATGGCATACAAATCATAGCACAATAAATGTTATCTCTTTATAAGTATGGGATGGAAAATTTTAGAGAGACATCATTGTATAATGTAAGAACATAGACTCTGGAGTGAAATAGATTTGGCTGAAATCTTATCTCAATTTAGAGGTCTTGGGCAATTTAATTAACTTCAATGAATCTTCGAGTCCTCATAGGTCCTTCTCAAAATGAGAAGACAATGAATAGCATCACAGAAAAATTGTAAAGATAAAAGGAAGAAATGAGATGATGAGTGCCTCCTAGAACATAAGGCATAAAATTCATTAAGTACTCATTTTAAGAGCTGATAATGTACTTTCTGGAGTGAAACTGTAAAAAGATGGAAACTTCGAATCCTGACATTCTTTTCACTGCTGCCAGTGCTGGCCCAAGCCAACAGCAGCCTTGTCTCCACTGACAAATTCATTATTCCTTACCTCCTTTTCTCACATCAGCCTGGCCAACAGCGACATGTGTCTCCCTCTCTCTTATTCTCAAAGGGATAATGTTGCAATAATGCCCCTGCTGATTCTTCTAGTTGTTGCTATAAAGCTTCCAAAGGTTGGGTCTAGGTAACACCATCCTTTGAGAATCAGACCTGATGCCCAGACCCTTTCAAGCATTCCCTGAAGTAGGGCATAGATTCACTGACTCCAGTTCAAGTGAGCTCTGAGCATAGTAAAGGTAGCTCCCAGTGGTTGCAGTACAGTACCTAGAGGTACTGACAAAACTTGTTTATGTTCTTCCTGGGAAGTTCACAGCAGGTTCTTCTATGGCTCACTGGGGACCAGGTATAAATCTGTCTTCCAGATGGCATCACAAGAGATATGCAAATAAAAATAAAGTGATCTTAATATGCCTTCATTATTAATATTCACAGAAAATATTCATATTCCAAATAGTTTATGATCTCAGAATTAGGGCACAGTTTAGAGAAAGCCCTTTACCAACTGAAGTAATGCCATTCTTTCCCACATTTTTAGCTGGGCACATTTTACTCACCCTGTTGAGCTATTGGGTATTAGGTATTGGATAAATTAGTGACTTCATAGCCAAATAAGTGATCCTGACAGCTAAAGATGAAAAGAGCTATTTAAGGAAAATGGTTATTCTAGAGGGGTTAAATCACACACATAGTATATGAGGGAACATTAGACTCTATATTCTAATCTTTTTGAAAGATGTTATAGCTTTGGAATTAAAATAAAAAGTCCCTGCATTTGCAACCATTGAGCACAAATGTGCTCTGTGGAACTGCTACAAACATGCAATGTTGGGAAATATGAGACACATAGTATACCTACCTCCTCATTTGTGTATCCTTGAATAAATATATGGATCGCAAACATCAATTTTTGAAAGTAATGCACTGTTAACCCAACCTGTTTTGTGACACAGATATGATGATGTTTGCTCACTCTGATTTGTAGAATCAGTAAGGCACTGACTACTTCTACTGCTTTTTCCATTTTTTTTTAGTCTTGTTACCATTATGCTTAAGTCTTTCCATTCCCCAAATTCTGCCTTCAAGTTTTTTCTTTTCTCAAAAGAAATAGTTTCTTTCTTGCTGATGTCATGTATGCCTGTACTTTCAACTAACACTTTGAGCTTGAAAACTACAAATTTAGGTGGTTCACATCCAATGTTTCTTTGGAGTTCTTTGTTCATGTAACCACTTGCTTATGAAACCTGTAGTCTAGTAGTGTCAAATGTATCTCAAATCAAGCATGTCCCAAAACTTAAATGGTTCATCTTCTCTCTCTTTTCCCAAACATAATTCTCTTTCTGGGTCATGTATTTTCTTCTACTTTTCAAGCTGTAAACTAGCACCACTCTGATTTTTCTTATCTCTTAATTACATATCCATTTAGGAACTAGTTTCTTCTAAATCTATATCTGAAAATTCACTGGACTACATCTTTTTATCTAATCCCCTTCTTCCATTTATGCCCAGGTTTATCACGTTTCTCATGAGCTATTACAGGAACTCCTGTCCAACTATGCTATTTCTAATGTCACTTACCTCTGATCAATCCTTCACATAGCTACCCAATCGATCATTCTGAACACAGAATGATCAGGCCAATTCTGGAGGTAAATGATTGTGAAACTCAAGCATAGTATAAAAGGCTATTCACATTCTGCCTAAATGCGACCCCACACACACACACCCAATCCTCTCTCCATACTCCCAATTGTCACCTTTCCACTCCTTCCTCCCTTTGCCACAATTGGTTTCTCCACATTCTCCAACCAAATTGGGCATGTAGGAATTCTCTGATGAGAGTATTTCATTTACAGATTTGGTAGGTTAAGAATTGCCACAAATTTTCTGGGAGTCTATTTCCTCTCTCCTTGAATGTTGGCAGGCAGGGAAAAAGATCCTGCGCTAGTTTCTAGGCCCAAGACTTGAGAGACATCCACTTTGTGTCTCTTGGAACACACACTTCTGAAACCCAGCTGCCATGATGTGAGAAAGCTCAAGCAGTTTTGTAAAAAGGGCTTCAGCTGGAAGCTCTGGTTGTTCTGCCACCCCAAAAGCAGCTAACAATTTATCAAGCCAACCAGCCGAAGCCACACTGAGTAGAAAGTAGCTGTCCCTGTCCAGCCCTGCTCAAACTGCAGATTCATGAGCCAAAAAAAAGTTATTATTGTTGTTTTAAGCTAAGTTTGGGGTGTTGTGTTATGTGGTAATACCTGAGATAGCACTAAATAATTTTCCATCTTTCTCTGCTTGGCTAATTTCTTCCCCTTTTTAAAAACACAACTCATATGTTACCTCCTTTAAGAGTAGAAAGACTTCCCTAATCTGTTGAGGCAAAAATCAATTACTTCCTTCTGTGCTTCTCCAGCCCTTAAGACATACCTATTGCAGTGATTAATGTTCACCTCCCAAAAGCTATTGTAAATTCCTTGTGAGTAGGATTTATATGAATCTTTGTATTCTAGTGACTAGAACAATTGAATTACTGGAACATTCAATGTGGTCATTCCTAGACTGTGCTTACTTCTACTTTCAATTTTATTTTAGCTCAACAAACATCTACTGAGCAGTGTGTGCCAGAGAGTCCATGTGCTCTATGATAGGGATGCCCTGGGACTAGGCTGCAGGCTCTTGCCCTCGGTAAGCAGCTATGTCTCTGAGTCACCCCAAATCACCTTCTCTGGGCTACACAGTGCAGATTTCTGGGATATCGATAACGTGCATACCCAAGGACTCACGTAGCTTCAGAGACCTCACTGGAGGAAAATATTGGTGCATTCTGCTGGTCCCCATGATTTTCAGCAAGAGCAGAGGGGGACTCGTCAAATATCTTGGCAAAAAACAACAAAACTGCCATCAGACTAAAAGTTTCACAAGAAAATTAAGTCTGCTTCTGAAATGTCTAGTATCTAAAGTGTTCAATCAACAACATATAACATTTAAGACCCAAGGCTCTTGTCTCAGAAATATACCACGGATAGCCTGTGACCCAAAATTTACCAAAGCCTCATTTCTACATCGGGTATTTGAGAAAAACAGTATAACGGACATGTCAAGCTTTCGTTGCTCTGAATTTTCGATGCTCTAGGTTAAATGTGTAGTCCTGAAAGCACTGTCTCAAATATCCAACAGATAGCATACATTAAGATTTAATATTATGTCCCCACATTTATCAAAGAAAAATACAAGCGTTTGAATAAAGTTGCACTGTAGAATTATTATGAACCATTTTATTTATATTTATTTACATAGAGAGACTCTTGGTTACTTGGGTACAGGGACTTTGTCTTATTTGTCTATAGACCTCAATCCCTAGCACAGTGCCTGATCATAGAGTATATAGTAGGTGCTCAATAAAAGAAGAATATCGGTTAATTAACTACTTTGACTAGCAAATATATAAGGAACAATAACTCTACCTTCAGTTTGATGTCAGTAAAAATACTGTCTCTGCTCAGAAAATTGTTTCTTAGATGATGAATAGCACTACATATCCTGTTTTTACTTTCTGTCTTAGCTGTCAGTAAAATCTAGACTAAATTTTGTGCTCCACCATAACTTTTTCCAGAATGTCAAAACCATAGAATTATGAGCAAATTACAGTGCATTCTTATTCATATATCAAAGCATGCATAGGCAAACATTGTTAGCCTGCCTTTCACTGCCAACTGTACTTGAGTGCAGTACAAGTGCCTTTTACTTAAAATAATCTATATTTCCTAATGACATTCTTCCCCTCCCCCCTTTCCATAAATTCAGGCCAATGAGATTTTGTCATATGTATGTTCCAACTTAAACCGGCTTTGGGAATGCAGTCTAGAACAGAACTAACAACTCTAAAAGCCAATGAGTTACTATTTCTAGGAAGAAAATGTTCATTCAAAGTGTACAAATCCTTTTTGAAGACCAGATGGATTATAGGAACAAAGTTGTTTATCTGTGTAGCTTACTATGCTCTCTATTACAGGGACGTGAGGTGGGTTGTAACAGAATGGGTTCCTGAACACAATTTAAAAACTTGACATCAGTAGCTTCTAGGACTAGCATGCTCTTTTTCCAAGGAGAAAGAATGGTTCTAACGAAGCCAGTAAGATCGTGGTATCCCAGAAGCAGATGGTAGCCCTGGTCTTCAGAGCATTAGTCTCCCAAAAGCACAAGGCTCAAAATAACTCCAGTGTTAACAGCTGTATATAATTCACTACTTGTGGTGCCTCACCGATAAGGAATGATAATCTCTTCTCCCCTATAAAAGGGATAAACCTGAGTTTGTTTGCACAGACTGAGGTTACAGAGAAGGTCCGAAGTATAGGAGGCTCATAAGCTTATTTGGTTACAGATATGATCTTTGACTTTCCCTAGCCTGAGAAACCAAAAACAAACATTTCATAACTTTTAATGTGTGGTTAGCAAATATAGCCGACCCATGGTGGTGTCCCTGAAATCTGGAGCCCTGGACAGAGTCAGCTTAGCTGGCTGCCTGCGGCCGCCTGCTTAGAGCCATCCCCTGGACTTTCAAAAGAACAGGGTCTTTTTTATCTGCTTAGCTCAGTTGCTATAAACACTTGCTGTATGTTAAATGACTTCTCAGGTCCATCCAATCCGATTTGCACATTAGTCTGTGCAGGATGAAATGGATGCCTTTGGATATTTAATTTTGTTAAATAGTGAGACCTTTGTAAGTGAAAAGACCTTCATATAAAATATTACATCAGACTTGGCCAACATTCCTGTTTCATGAATCACTGGTACCTCCAAGTTGTCCTTGAAATTTCAAATTCAGTACAGATGCTTCCAGACACGTACAGTACCTCTTTTTTTGTTTTATTTATTTATGTTTTGATTTGGATGCCAACTCTGCTATGAAAGAGCAAAATTTAGTATCAGAGCAAATCCCCTTCATGCACATCAAAAAGGGAAAAGAAAAGCAGCATTACAGACCCAGGAGGAAAATCCTGGTCTAAACACCAGAAAAATTCATCACAAATCCGTGCTTTACCCTGACTTACCACACAATCATTCAGGGACCATCACTCACCTTTTCTATTTCTCATTCGTGATGGCCATATTAATACCTGCTACAAGCCTCTACTTTTTACATGCATTCAGGTTTGAGTTTCAAAAAATTGAGCAATAAGCAAAAAGCTTATGTATTTTACAGGGACTTGTACATTTTTCATTTGGAATTTCGACAGAGCTCATGCACTCACTGCTTGGATTACAAATAGGACAGACGATCACTTTTAAAAACTAGATTTTAATTAGAACAACCAACTGTCAATGTTTTCAAAGCTGCTACTATGATATTATCACACTAAGGTGACTGCCATGTTTCACGGCCCATCAGGTCACAATGCTGTAACTGCTGCTCTGGGACCTCCTGGCACGGAGTTTCAGTGAATTGCTACGGCAGCACCTGCCCAACAAACAAGAAGCTTGACGGCACAAACAGCACCACTGTCATTTCTTGGGAATACCCCAGCATCGTTTTTCTCATGACATTTTCTTGCTGCTATTAGAGTAGAGCCATGGAGCCAGACACATCCAGAATACTTACCAAATTTCAGTTGCCTATCATTCTGCCTGCAGAATTCCAAGTAACAGGTTTTACCTGGGAAATTTCAGGTGCTGCAGATGCTCTCAAAAGGCGATCTACTATGCACAAATAACACTTCGCACCCCTTGGATCAGACTTTTTTTTTATGAGGTCGAGATTCTATTAAGGTTTAAGAAAAAGGGTGTTCTTTGGTATTTATTGAACATATTTTATGGTTAGAGTTTAAGATCCATGTGTCTCTCATTTAAACTCCAAAATAGCCCTGTCAAAGAGGGCATCTCATCCTTGCTTTACAAATAAATACAGGACTGAGTCTCACAGGGGACTTGTTCATTTTCTTCCAGAAAATATGTAATTAATTTACTGAAAATGTGACAAGAAGGGTAACCACCATTCTACTGAAAATTACCAAAATGGTGGCAGGTTTTTTTTTAATCCAAATGTTGTTAAGAAACGAGAGTAACTCCTGAATGACAGGAAGTCAGTGGGGTTATGTCTCAGAAAGTCAAACCAGAGGAAAGCGCAGTTCAAAAAACACACAGAGGTGAAAACTGCAGCAGAGCTAAGAGTGGTTCGATCTTCAGAGCCAGAATCAGCAGATGAAGGACACCACGCCCGGCCCTGGCGAAACAGCAGGTGAGTCTTTGGAGAACTGCCCGGAGCAGTGGCATCTGCACCCAGATGGCAGCCACAGCTATTGGCATGGAGGGCCAAGAGACAGGACATGGCTCCAGCTCGCCCAATGCCTGGAAGGTAGCTGGTGGAAGGCACAGCAGCATGTTCTGTAGCTCCCTCATAGTCTGGGAGCAACCTAAGTAGAAATATTGTCCCCAGACAGGTAAATAAGGAATTTCAAACATAGGGATGGTTGCATAACTAAGAGTCACTAAGCTCAGGACCAAAGAGACAAAAATTCTCCATAAAGTAATTATAAATTCAATATGATCCCATTTGAATTCATAAAGTGGACTTTTATGGAACCAGACAAGGCTATTTGGGAGGTACAAGTGGGATGACTTGGCGTAGCTAGTATCAAAACATATTATGAGGCTATGAAAATGCAAGCAGTATATTAGACAATTAGATAAATGGGACAAACTGAAGCATCTAGAAGAGGCTTGTGTGTGTGTGTGTGTGTGTGTGTGTGTACTCGTATATAAGAAAAAATGGAAATTTAAATTAGCAGAGAAAGGTTGGATTATTTAAAATATACAATAGCCCTTTAAATTATGATTACATTAAAACCTTACTGAACACCATACACAAAATCAATCACAGAATGATTAGAGTGGTAATTTAAATAACAAAACTATTTTCAAAATTTTTTAGATATAATGGCTTTTTAATATTGAGAAATGAAAAAGGGCATCCCACAAACTAACAAAAATAATTCACAGATGAACTATAAAAAAATCTTAAAACTTCCTTTTAGCAAAGATCACAAACACAACAATAAAACACAATACTGAGAGAAAATATATTTCCAAAAAGTTTGTTATTATCATTGTATATAAAGATCTCTATGTTATTAAGAAGCAATGATCTTATAAGAAACTGGATAAAAGATACAAGGAAAAACTCACAGAAGGAAAATGGTATACTGAATATATATGAAATTACATTTATTTAATACTAACCTTAACATTATTATAGATTATTAATTCATTTTTATATATTACTATTATTATATATAAACCCTAAAACAAATAGGAAAATTGAAACTAAAATAGAATCACTATATAATTTTTACTCCTTAGGTTACATAAATTTTTAAAGGTTGATAATATCCATTTAGGGGAGGGCATAAAGAAACAGGTACTTTCATAACCCACTGGTGGGAGTTTGAAGTCACAAACCATTTTTAGAAGGTATTTTTGAAAATATCTATCACAATTTAACATTTCTGTAAACCACATGTATGAATCTTAGTTCTATATATTTAGCCCATAGAAATTCCTATTTGCCCAGAGATTCATGTTTAACAAAGTCCATTGCTGTACTCTTCAAGCAAATACATCAAGTCAATCAAGTTCCTGTCAGAGTAACTAAATATATCATGGCATGTCAGTTCTAGGGAATACACTGCACTTAGTAAGTAATGATGTTTATCTGCATAGACTGACACTACAGTCACCAAAATAAACTCTTGTTAACAATAATCCATTTCCTAATGTGTGGTAAGATCTCATCGAAATTTTTCAAATGTGTATGTGAGAGTGTGTACATGTAAGAAAAAAAGAATGTATATGCAAATGCAAGAGATAGTGGATTATTTTGAATAAAGATTTTGATGGCAGAGGAGTGGCTGAATTTGGGAAGGGAAATTATCTTTCATAAGGTGCATAGCAGATTTTTAAATATCATCTCTCTGTGTGCAATTATAAGCTAAGGTACATAAACTTTGTCCTACAGGCCTAAAGTAAGCCTCTGAATATCAGCTAATAAAAATTGTCTGATTTTATAGGCTTCCCCTAGCAAACACATTTCTTCCTATTTTTCATAGAAATTTCATAAACAGAAATTACAACATTTTTACACCTAAATGAAATCTAGGTAATCAATAATTTTGTTTAAAATACAACATTTGCAGTTCAACTAGTCATTCAATCATGTGGAATCACGTACCATTTTTTACTTTCAAACCAAGAGAGCAAAATACATAAATAAAAAACAAAACATTGGTCTGTAAGAAAAAAAGACTCTAAAAACTTAGCCTTGGAAATGTCCCTTTTTGAATTTCACCACAACTTTTTACTAGACCTTAAATCATTTTAGCACTCATTCCATGGATAAAAATTCTAATTTTGCTTTAGTTACTTGGACATTTAAGACCAAATGAATTTGAAGTATGAATAACAAAAATAATTACTGTAAATTTTCTATTTTGGCCACGAAAACCCTCATGTTCATACTTGGCAAGATTTCCCAACATAATTTAATATACAGCTAGCTGATGCATTTGGCCTTTTCCTGTAGACATAATTTATTCACCGGTGTTATAAAATAACATTACAAATGGGGTAGTCTTACAGTTTTCTTTCAAAAATTAAAGACAGATTGATCTCTTTATTTGCTTTAAGTCTTCAAACTAAAAATAGTTGACAGAAAGTTCCTATATGATTTCAGTATCAGTACTCAGTGTTAAGATAAAAACTGGGAACAAAACATCATTCTTCTTCACTATAAAATCTTTTCTTGTTTGATTCTAATCAGGAGACACAAAATCCTCTTTCTGTTTGTGTGTGTATTAGTTTTAAGGATCTTCACAATGCTTGTATAATGTCTGGAATTAGGAGACATGGGAGAACTTAAATAGAATCTATCAACTTATTTCTCTTCTTGCATGTAGATTTTTGAGCTCCTTGTAAAGGATAAAATTCATTTCAGCACTGCTCACTTCCATTGCTGGAAGCTGCAATGAATC
Source organism: Smutsia gigantea (assembly GCA_032199065.1). Taxonomy (NCBI): domain Eukaryota; kingdom Metazoa; phylum Chordata; class Mammalia; order Pholidota; family Manidae; genus Smutsia; species Smutsia gigantea. Next base: position 101,708 of record JAVSCE010000977.1, read on the forward strand.
GGCCTGAGAGGCAAGAACAGGTTTGTGTGTGGAAGGCAGAAAGTGGGAGGATTTTTTTAATTTAAAATTTTAAATTAAAACTGTAGTTCAGATAGAGGACTTCCGGGAAGATGGCGGTGTGAGCAGGGCGGCAGAAATCTCCTCCCAACACTACATTTATCTACGAAAACACAGAAAATACATCTACTCCTAAAAGAGAGACGAGAATACATAGGAAAGCGCACAGCGTGCAGCTACACACGAGAGGACTCCGCACCCCAAGAGGCGGTCTTAAAGAGCCCAGCTGACATACGTGGCAACTATCAGTGACCAATTCTATAGCCATGAAAAGACAGAGGAATATGGTTCAGACCAAAATCAACCAGACAACCCCAGAGAGGGAGTCTGAAGGGATGGAAATGCACAGTCTTCCTGAAAAAGAATTCAGAATAAAAGTCATAACCATGCTGATGGACCTACAGAGAAATGTGCAAGAGCTGAGGGAGGAAGTGGGGGAACTGAGGAAAGACAATACAGAAATCAGACAAGCGATCGACGGGCTTAACAGCAGAATGGATGAGATGCGAGAGACTGTTAATGGAATAGAAAACAGAGAACAGGAGTACAGAGCAGCTGAGGTAGAGAGAGATAAAAGGATTTCTAGGAATGAAAGAATATTAAGAGAACTGTGTGACCAATCCAAACGGAACAATATTCGAATTATAGGAGTACCAGAGGAAGAAGAGAGAGAAAAAGGGATAGAAAGTGTCTTTGAAGAAATAATTGCTGAAAACTTTCCCTCGCTGGGGAAGGGAGTAGTCTCGCAGTCCACTGAAGCTCATAGATCTCCCAACACAAGGGACCCAAGGAAGACAACAACAAGACACATAATAATTAAGATGGCAAAGATCAAAGATAAAGACAGGGTATTAAAGGCAGCTAGAGAGAGAAAAAAGATCACCTACAAAGGAAAACCCATCAGACTATCGTCAGACTTCTCAACAGAAACCTTACAGGCCAGAAGAGAATGGCATGATATATTTAACGTTATGAAACAGGAGGGCCTCGAACCAAGAATATTGTATCCAGCACGATTATCATTTAAATATGATGGAGGGATTAAACAATTTCCAGATAAACGAAAGTTAAGAGAGTTTGCCTCTCAAAAACCACCACTACAGGATATCTTAAATGGACTGCTCTAGATGGAAGCACACCTAAAGGCTAAAGATGTCTCAGAGAAAATAAGTCATAGCAAAAAGCGGAATACATCAATACTAACTAAAGGCAAAGAATAAAAGACCTATTATAGAAAGAATGGAGGAGGAGGAATAAGAAGGGAGAGAAAGAAAGAAACATCAGACTGTGTTTACAATAACTTAACAAGAAAGTTAGGTTAGATTGTTAGATAGTAAAGAAGCAACCCTTGAACCCTTGGTAACCACGAATCTAAAGCCAGCAATGGCAATAAGTACATACCTATCAATAATCACCCAAATGTAAATGGACTGAATGCACCAATCAAAAGACACAGAGTAACAGAATGGATAAAAAAGCAAGACCCATCTATATGCTGCCTACAAGAAACTCACCTCAAATCCAAAGATATACACATACTAAAAGTGAAGGGATGGAAAAAGATATTTCATGCAAACAACAAAGAGAAAAAAGCAGGTGTTGCACTACTTGTATCAGACAAAATAGACTTCAAAACGAAAAAAGTAGCAAAAGATAAAGAAGGACATTACATAATGATAAAGGGGTCAGTCCAACAAGAAGATATAACCATTATAAATATATATGCACCCAACACCCAGGAGTGCCAGCATATGTGAGACAAATACTAACAGAATTAAAAGGACTGAAATAGACAGCAATGCATTCATCTTAGGAGACTTCAACACACCACTGCTCCAGAGGACAGATCAACCAGACAGAAAAATAAGTAAAGACACAGAGGCACTGAACAACACACTAGAACAAAGATGAGACCTAACAGACATCTACAGAACTCTACACCAACAGGATACACATTCTTCTCAAGTACATGGAACATTTTCCAGAATAGACACATACTAGGCCACAAAAAAGAACCTCAGTAATTTCAAAAATATTGAAATCCTACCAACCAACTTCTCAGATCACAGGTATAAAACTAGAAATAAGGCACTAGAAAAAGAAATCAAAAAGGCTCACAAATACATGGAGACTTAACAACACTCTCCTAATTAATCAATGGGTTAACGACCAAATCAAAACAGAAGTCAAAGAATATATGGAGCTAATGACAACAACAACACAAAGCCACAACTTCTGTGGGACGCAGAAATGGCAGTTCTAAGAGGAAAGTATATTACAATCCAGGCCTATTTAAAGAAAGAAGAACATTCCCAAATGAATAGTCTAAAGACACAATTACTGAAATTGGAAAAAGAAGAACAAATGAGGCCCAAAGTCACCAGAAGGAGGGACATAATAAAGATTAGAAGAAATAAATAAAACTGAGAAGAATAAAACAATAGAAAAAATCAATAAAACCAAGAGCTGG